>VYZM01013894.1:36807-97391 GCA_013398915.1 Dromas ardeola | reverse complement strand
CTACCCCCCCCCCCCCGGTTTTGTTTTGTTTTTTAATTTTATTTTATTGTCACATTTATGTAACAAGTGCCTGCCTGCACATGAGGTTGGTGTTGCCGTCTAGGGCGTTGCATGCTCCGGGGATGCTGAATCCAGTGCTGTGTCTGAACATTAAAAAACATGTCTTTCCGTTGAAGAAGACAGGGGTTAAAATGAATGAAGATCTGAAGGTTAATTTGAGCTGGCTGCATCAGGATCATGTAGAAGCCAGCTCTACCGAGAATGCCTCAGCCGCAGGCTCCTCCCTGGTTCCTGTCGTAGACCCAGAGCCAGAGCTTTTGGTAAACCCCTGGGACATTGTCTTGTGTACTTCAGGAACCCTTATCTCCTGCGAAAATGCCATTGTGGTTCTTATCATTTTCCATAATCCCAGTCTTCGTGCCCCCATGTTCCTCCTGATAGGCAGCCTGGCGCTGGCAGATCTCTTAGCGGGCATTGGATTGATCATCAATTTTGTTTTTGCATACCTTCTGCAATCAGAAGCTACAAAACTGGTTACGATTGGACTGATTGTTGCTTCTTTCTCAGCATCTGTCGGCAGCTTGCTGGCTATTACTGTTGACCGTTACCTCTCCCTGTATTACGCTTTGACTTACAATTCAGAGAGGACTGTCACTTTTACCTATGTCATGCTTATATTGCTCTGGGGAGCATCTATCTGTGTTGGACTGCTGCCTGTAATGGGCTGGAACTGCCTCAGAGATGAATCCACCTGCAGTGTTATCAGACCACTCACTAAAAATAATGCAGCAGTCCTTTCGGTCTCTTTCTTGCTTATGTTTGCCCTCATGCTGCAGCTCTACATTCAAATCTGTAAAATCGTGATGCGCCATGCCCATCAGATTGCCTTGCAACACCATTTCCTGGCCACTTCCCACTATGTGACCACCCGAAAAGGAGTGTCTACTTTGGCCATTATTTTGGGGACATTTGCTGCCTGCTGGATGCCTTTTACGCTCTATTCTTTAATAGCAGATTACACCTATCCTTCTATATACACCTATGCCACCCTCCTGCCAGCTACCTACAATTCCATCATCAATCCTGTAATATATGCTTTTAGAAACCAGGAGATACAGAAAGCACTTTGGCTCATCTGTTGTGGCTGTGTTCCTTCTAACCTGTCTCAGAGAGCAAGATCGCCCAGTGATGTCTGATTGGCAGCTAGGAGGACGCTCCTTAACATGTTACTTTCCAGACATTCTTGCGACACTGTCTTTGGTTTAGATGCATTCATTAAATGGTGTGTAATGGGTTCATATAAAAACCACAGGATGCACTGACCTTTTTGTAAACAGAAAACCCCAGTGACCAAAATGAATCAAGTGGTTTAAGGGAGATTTCCAAAATCAAAATAATCAGTGTTACAGATTTATAATGTTACTCAGGGTCTTACTGTTATACTGCCCAGGCTTTGCCATGATTTCACATTGTTTGCTAATTAAAATTAGATTGAAACAGCATACCTTCTTTGAAATTGTTTATGTGATTGAGTTCAGTCATACTGCATGTTACAGTCTGTTGTCAGGATATTTTTTCCCCCTAATTAATTTTGGAACAGGAAAAAAAAAAACAAACAACAACAGACTGTGTCCTGTTACCCCATTTGTGTATCGTCAGAATACTCTTCAAAATAATGGCCAATTGTACTGATTTATGTGATATTTATTGTAATAATCTCAGTGCAACAAATTTGCTCTAAGAGAGGAAGTACTTGTATAGCTTTTTATTTTATGTCTTGGCATGAATTAGCTTGATAATTGTTTTAAAGTGTTACCTGTTCTCTCCTGAGTTCTGGCAGGATGTTAAAACAGAAGATACACTTTGCCTTCCTTTTCAAAAGTCAGCCATATGTTTTCACTTAGATATGGGACATCAGAGCTCATTATTAATTTTAAAAATAATTCGGTGGGATGTTTTGAAATTGATGAAACAATATGGCCTCTTCTGGCTATGCATTTGTAATAGATGCAACACTAAGTTTCTCAGACAAGTTTATCTTTTCAGATGTGTATAAGGAAATAACCTGCAAATTACTTGCAACACGTATTTAGCATCTATGTGAAATGGTTCCCGTTAAGTTTGTTATCGAGTCAAAGCTATCGCCGCTTGTTTTCATTGTTCTGCTATATAATTTAAAATACTGAAGTTTATAAATTGTCAGAGCATATCTGGTTCATAATTGTATGCAACCAGAACTGCAACATGAAACAATATTTTCTCCTTTTCTGGCAGTTTCGTCCATTACAGGTTGTGATTCTTCACGCTGTACGTGTGTCAGTTCAGTTCATTATAGGATGATAGTTCTAGTCAAAAAAGCAGAGCTTTTCAAACCGCTTCTGACCTTTTACTGAAGCTACATTAGAATGCACTGGAAATAAAACATTGTTTTCTAATTTGAAGATTTGATTGTCAGAGAGAAAATCTTCCTGGCAGATGTCTTCGTGAAACTTAAGGTCTGCCCTAATGTCAGCACATGGGAGTTTATAGAACTGCTTCCATTAGTGTTGATGGGGGCTCAATATGTTAATGCCCTGGCATCAGTAGGAGGTTATCACAGAATCACGTATTTGTTATATTCCCTTGAAGGTCGAAGTCAGCATACTGTATTGTTGCTTCAATATGTTCCATTACAGTTTAAAAAAACCCAACAAACTCAAGTGTAAAAATAGCAATATTTACAGTTCAATGAAAAAAATATACCTGTATAGTATAGATAGTAGAGACAACCGTGTTGCTGGTCTGGATTTTTCCAAATGGAATCTGTCCTTTTCACATGGATGTTTGGGTGACTGTAGCTTTTTGTGGCAAAGTTTCTGTGATGTTAAGAATCATATGCTATACACAAAGCTGAATCTCAAATGTGAATGAGTTGTCTGTAAACAAGGCTCTGTAGAGATTTTTATGAGCAATAATTGATTTTAGTTGCAATGCTGGGTTCAAATTCCATTATTTACTTGGTTCAATCTTCATGATACTTGGCTCTTACTTTGTAATCTGATTAGTTTAATAATTGCATGGCATGGTCCAGTAGAGCTGTGAACTTGCAGCTCGCTTGGCTTCACTGTGACTTACAGATGCTCAGCACAGTTAGACTATGACCCCTGCTCAGTGTAGGATATCAGTGTTCTTTTATCTACTTCTGAATGCTAATGAAACTCTAGTCATTGCCTTGTACCTATTTTGTTATGAATTTTTGTATAAGAAATAATCACTTCATAAATATCCATGCTATGTATGCGTGCAGTTTTGCAAGCATGCAAAGTATTGGGAATAATTGGCAGTAAAAGTCACGCTGAATAATGTACAGTGGCACTTTTTAAAACAAAAAATGAGTTAAGTCATGCAAAGTTTACATCCCCTCCCTTTATTTTCCCCAATTTTTCTTCTGTATCAAATTGCTAAAAAGTGCGATGAGGATGAGCAGCTACAACTGTGACCAAAATTTAATCCTGAGGGCAACTGTTATGCTGCTTATGCAGACCTGTTCTCATCCTCTTGGATAACCTCACAGGCACCTGTTTTTCTCTCCACAGCACCCAGGTGGTAGGGAAGCCAGAGAATAACAGCACAGAGGGAGATAATGTCATCCCCTCTTCTCATGCTGGTTCACCTAGTGTCTTTGTCATCTTCCTCACTCCACAGGTTGCTTGAATCCGTAGAGGCTCTCCAGAGTGCTGGGGGAGCCGACCTTTTCCTTGTGCCAGAGCAGAGAGATTTGTAATTGGAAGCTCCTCTCCTGAGGAGCAGTGCAAGTCAAATGGTGGAAAGAAGGATTAATTATAGAAGTTCCACAAAGCTAGCTCATAGGGATGTGACTTGCCCTCATTTGAGGAGTAGCGCGTGGTTACCTTTCACCACAAACAGATGAGAAACATGATTGTGCTTCTCAAGCTACTGCTGTGACCTCCAGTGAGGATGTTTTCTCTTCCAGAAATATGTTCTTAAATTGAGACTGTGCAGCATGCACCGGAAAATCCTCCTGGGAGTCAATGACAGAGGTTTGCCCACAGCTGTCAGAGCAAGCTTTAACGTGGTTTGCAGTACTGGATAGATGTGATATAACACACCTGTGAATGAACTCTTGGGAGCAGGGCCAGTGCTGTGGGTACAAAGCCGCTTACCTCACTTGCAAAAAAGAAATGTTTGACAGACACTTTTCAGACCCTGCAGAATTAAACAATTCTCTGCTATCACCTCAGAGTTACAGTGTAGGCCCCGCTTCCGTATGGTGAGGTGCCAGTGTCCATCCAAGATCCCTCTGAAACTGGCAGAAATCCAGCTAGCTTGCAGGACTCTGTCGTTTTGGTGTCCCATTAAACAACACCCATGCTAAGATCGGGGTGTTAGATTCACCATTCTGTGTACAGTGAACTATCTTTCATATCTCCATTGTAATCACAAAAGACTTCTTTCTTAATGTGTAACTTAGTTTAAAGAATTAATGTTCATTTTTATTTATTAACATGCTTGACCCAAAGTTAGTAACAGGTTGTATCTTGATGGGCAAAATTTACTGTAGTCAGTGTTTTCATATATTCATCCTCAAAGTTTGGGAGAGGATTTTTTTTAATTGCCCCCCTTTTTTTTTTTGACCATTTCTCCTAATAGTAAGATTTCAGCAATAAGGGGAAATACGTTTTTAGCACAAGAGCAATAAAATCCTCCATGTTGCGGGTACTATAAACTGCTGAGTAAACTCAGAGCAATAGAGAGGAAGCAATATCTTCTTTAGACAAAAAAAAAAATAGTAACTTGCCTAAGGACTTTAAGTAAGCAGAAGTCTTCCTTTGTTAAGCAGTTGCTATCAGACTGATGTGGGACATTATTTCTGGTTGGTTTGTGTTACAGTTATTGAGTTCCTGAATAGAATTACTCAGCAATAACCTTCTACCTTAGTTCCTGGATTCTGAATTCATGCTATTTGCAAGAGAGAATTATGTACTGCAGTGGGGATTTTTGTTATTTTCATTGTGTGGCATTTAGTTGTACAGCATTCAGTGGATAAATTCATTGCATTTGGGGATTCCGATTGTAACTTGATACTGAGAATACTCTTCACCATACAAAAACTGAGAATACCTGAATTTGTGATGCCCATCAAGATGGATATGATAAATGGTGCTAGTCTATTCTGAAGGCAGCTTGGCTTTTAAAAGAAGAAAGTTATGGTATCATTGAAGAAAACCCTTACTGATACCCAGTGTATTTGGAACCAGGCTAAAAGGCCTGCTATGGCTGCTGTATCTTCCTAGCATGGACACTCAGTGACATAAGGCGCTGTATCCATCCTTCGTGTTCAGGGGCCAGCCTTGAGGCTTCCTGGAGTTGCTAAAACCCCTCCATGGACAGCAGTGATCTTTGGCTTAGGCCAGCAGCTGTTCCGGCCCCAAAGATTTATTTTTCTGTTGCCTCATTTTCTTAGGGATTGTTTAGCTTAGATACGTTTCTCAAAAGTGTTAAGCAACCTGCAGTGTGACTGGAAGCTGGGATAAAATAGCTACAAATCAAGCGCCTGAAACATAACTACACACTCATTACTTTAAAAAAAAAAATAATAATGTGGTTCTGTAACATTCAGAACCGTATTTTCAAAATGTTGGCCCTGACTTCTATGGAGAGAAAGTATATATGGTCTATTTTTTGTATGTACAATAAATAAAGAAAGAAAATTAAGAATTGGACAGAGTGGTCACTATTTAAAAAAACACCAGCTATTCTGTCACTTTATCTGAGATGCTGAATGGTTCTTAGTCCTTGAAACAGAAACCAACTCTGGCAACTTTCTAGAAAATCCTGAATAGCCACAAGCCAGTATAAAAGCTTTGTTGCAAAACTAGGAGCAAAAGCATGGTTGCAAGTGCAAAACAAAGTGATGTAACAGCTCTGCTGTGAGTAGCAGTAAGAACAGGATACCTGCACACCAGCTGTAGACAAATCAAGTGCTAGGTGTATAGGAATAGCACCAGGAAAAGAACAGCATTTCTTTAAATCGTACTGCTGCAAGAAGACAGTATCAGACAGACTCTCACTGGATACAGATCCTGTGTTCTAAGAATTCAAGAATATTTTCAAGTGCTACTGGCTAACTATCCAGGAAAGGTATCATGGTGATGTACGTTTTGAGGTGGATCAAGAATGCAGATAGATTTTCAAGACCCGCCTGGATGCAGTCCTGAGTAATGTGCTCTAGGCAATCCTGCTTTAGCAGGGGAGTTGGACTAGATGATCTCTAGAGGTCCCTTCCAACTCTGAAGATTCCGTGATCTGTGAAAGAAGTAGTTAAGGATTATGTTAAATATCTACATGTAGAGTCGTCACATCTCCTTGGGAGAAGGTCTGAGAATCATTTTAAGGTTTTACTTGGCTGCCTTTTGGAGCAGTCTATTCTAGAACAAGAGGTTGCTCCAGAGGTTGTCCTTCTTTACATATTTATTAAAAGGAACAAATAGCTATTTTCAGTCAGAATTGTTGTTTGCAACTAGACAACATCTTTGTAATAATAACACAGGAGGCCACTTTACGAAAACAGTTTGATAACTTCAGTGGTAAACTTAGAAAAACAAAATTTTCACGTGTATTGGACTCTTAGCCTATTGCATGTTAGCGAGAAGCCCTGTAATTTGACTGGTATGAGGCAGCAGGGCTACTCAAAAGCATGTGAAATTTGGTACTTAACCAAAGAAACACACCAGTACAGATAACTGTGCATTACTATAATCGGGGAAACACAACTTTAAATAATATTTCAATTTCCTGATTTTTTTTTTTTCCTGATTTTTGAATGCCATTATATGAAGCAGTGGTTTACCCACTCTTTCAATGCCACGTTTAGTTTGGCTTAGTAGTATTCCAGAGATGTGCAATGGAGAAAAAAGAGATCTGTCAATCTCTGCTTATAGAGAGGGGACTAAAGGGAAGGGGCGTGATTTACATGTCATGAATAAGCAGTAGTACAGGAAAGATAATTTAAACATGCATATCTGCCCTGTTTGTCAGCAAAAGACTGATGGGACGACTCCCAGTAAACTTGAACGGTCTCATATCTGGAAATACTTTTTTGGTACAAAAGGGAATTACCCCATAAAACTGGGTGCTACTGGCTTCATCAGACCAAGAATTTGCAATTCCTTTTAACGGATCAGAAATCTGGATAAACTGCCAGGGTATCTGCTTTCATATTAGGTGGATGCTGAAAGATGAGAGGATGGAAGTCTTCATGGCTTGGTGAATCAGCCAGGTACTTGGTTCTGGAGCTTGGATAGGAAGGATGCTTGAAAGAACGCATCCCCTGTGAGAAGGTTATTTTGAACTGTCCATTTTGAACCTTATTTGATGTACACAGAGCACCTGAGAGAGGCTCTGGGACTGCCGTTGCTCTGGGGTGAAGTGCAGCAGTCCCCGTGTCCCTGAGGCTGGCGGTATTGCTGTTCCTGTTGAATGGTGCCCAGAGAACAGAAAAGAGGAAATAATGGTCAGCAGGGAGGTTCTCCTCCCTTGAAAACATGACCTCATATGTTTTATCCAGGTTGTAACTTGTCTTGTTAGCACAGTCCTACATGGTTCCACTTGAAATCAGAAGAGGTTTTTTGTGGAAAAATATTGCAAATATAAAAGTAGAACCGACAGCAGATTATTTTAGAGTAAGTCATTACGTATTTCTGTTTCTTCTTAGAAGCTGAGTCTGTAACTTTCCAGTAACTGTTTCTTTGAAAACAATATGCCCTTGCACCAAAAAACCTAAAAAGTCCATGCTGCAGGCTTTTTGCAAAATTATTGTGATCTTATAAGCCAGACAAGAAGAAGAAACAATTGTATATTTCACTGTGTTATACAAGTTTCTCCTAGAAGAGAAGGAAAAAAACCAAGCATGAAGGTAGGTTAGATGAAACCATATTGTAATTAACTGGTGCATCACTGCTGTGATGCAAACTAATTCAGTGCCATTGAAAGGACGAGGGGAGATTTTTCCAGTGGAGGATTTTTGCAAGTGGGTTGAGAGAGTAAAACTCATTTTAAAACAAAGGTCAATCGAACTTGCATCCCAGACTCTTTGAATTGCCTTTTGAAGAAATTGTCCTCACCTCCCCAAACCTTTTGTTTTGCACTCTACGTATGCCAAGGCAATATTTGCAAACTCTTGCTGATATGCTAAATACTTGACTGGATGAGATAGTATTATTGGTTTCCCCCTCCCAGATGGAGGGAAAACTTTTATGTCCCAGAATTAGTGAACAGATTTATTTATCTGTTATCTCTTAAGTAAAACAGACCATTCTAAAAAGCATAGAGTACTTATGGACATTAACTGTACATTTAGGGGCCTCATTAAATTACTAGTGTAGAGTAATTAAGCTGATGGCCATAGGATTACTGGGGTGGGGGTGGAGTCTTCTCCCCCCCAGTAGTAAGATGTCTGGCACAGTCTTTCTTTCAAGGCAAACGTTGATTTACAGTTGGACTCGATGATCTTAAAGGTCTTTTCCAACCTAAATGATTCTATGATTCTAAGAACCCACCTCTCATAAGTACAGTGCTGCATTCTTAGGTAAAATCTTATTTACAAAAGTTTTAATAGTTTGTTATAACCCTTTCAAATATATCAGCAGCACTTTTTCATTGAACAATGTCAGTGAGCATTTGCCTTACACTGGAAGTTTATGATTTGCCCGCAGAGGGGGTTGGGGGTGGGCGAGCAGGTGAACTGCTACCATTTTCTTTACACTGGTGATACTGTTTTTTCCTCAAGCCATTTGATCCCAACCATATGATCTACCATGATGTCTGAGCACTGGCCTAGTCTCGGTTTCTCAAGGAAAAAACGAGTCAATACTAACTGCACATCCTGAAGATTGCATTCTGCAAGGATTTACTTTGGAAAATGGAGGGGCCTTCCATTTTTAAGGAATAGATGCCAACAAAATACATATTTTTTTCCTTTAAAAGTATAAACTAATTTTTAAAAGACAATACCTATGTCCAGGTTTAACTTGAACGTAAGTACTAGTTATATTACACGCTGAGTGGAGAAACAGTGTCTTAGAGTATTTTGGTATGCCGTTAACCTAATTAAGTATTATGAGCTATCATACTTAAATAGCATAATTGCATACTTAAATGTAATATATATACATAATTATTATGATTATTTAATTTACTTTTTATATGTATGATATGCTAGATACCTTCAGTGTTGTAATGGTCAAAGTGTAACCTCTCTGCTGAGGCAGTATCGTATGGTTAAAGAGGAGCATTGCCAAACTTGTATGAATGTTGCAAACACTGAAAGAGTCAGTGGCGAGTAATCGGTATTTCAACAGACAGACAACTCAGAGGTTTTGGAAGGGAGGTGAATTCTCATGTCTTTAACTTGGACAAATCCCACTGCCAGTTTTGGGATTACAGGAATGTGTTATATGGCCACATCCGGGACAGAGTACAAGAAGGATACTTACCACTAACATAAGTCTGTATAGCAGTTATATGTTCCTGCACATACTGTACCTGTTTTCTCTCTCTCTCTGTCTTTTGTAGGTGCTTTAGTAACAGGACTGCACAGATCATTGAGTCTAAATAGCAGTCCACACGGTCATATGACACAGGTACGCATTTTACACTGGCTGATGCTAAGCTGGGCAATATTACAGTATCTAAAAAATCTTATACATTTATTTTTGAAGGGCACAAGAAATACACATATGCTTCAGGGGCATTCTAGGAAAAGGGACTAGGACCTATAAGATTTAGGGCCAAGGTACGGAGCTCTTAATGCATTGGTTGGTTATGGTCCCTATAGAATTTTCATCTTTCTTCAGTGTTTGCCAAGATGAAACCTGTCAAAATAATCAGGAGTACAGCTTCCACTGCGTTCAGGAAAGACATGTTTTACAGTATGCAAATGAAAGCAGCACGACCTGGCCCTTCAAAAATTGAGATACCCACATCCTGAACGGGATATACTGCTGTGACCCCGTGGAGCTCAGGGAGTGGTGCCCCGTCCGTGGGCTTTTGTTTTGCTGCTCTTTGGTTATCCTCTGACAATGTACTCACTCAATTTGTGAGCAACACTCAGTCCACCTTCTGGTGCCTCTGCCCCAGAGGGCTCAAAAGAAAACAGCACGGAGGTAAGGCTTTTCTACAGCGTTGATCGCAGGGTCAAAGCATGCTGGGTTTGGAAGGGAGCTCTGCTCTCAGCAGAGAGCTTTCTGAAGACATTATAGAAATTAGTGACCCATCTTCAATCACATTCCAACCAAGTTCTAGCTCCTTTCTTTTGTATTTCCCTTTCAATGTAAGCAGAGACTTCCCTAAGTCGAGGAGGAGGAGGAGAGTAACTCATTGCTGGAAGTTGGCACGCTCCAGCACGCAGCTTTTTACACAGCAGATGTCCCAGAGCAGAGCGGCTGAATATACAGTAGTCTGCTCGTGAACTCAGGCTGGTCCCACAGGTTAAAATGTATAGGAGGAAAATGTGGTTTTCCAGAATGTGCAAACAGTATGTGTGATTTGTGCCAAAAGTGTGGAATGGGTATTGCAGCTGAAGAGGCAGGTAAATTGCCTAGATTACATATACAGCAAAATACTCAGGCAGTCTCTAGGGTTACTTGCCTGTGCTCAAATGTATTTTCTGTTGAAGCTGATAGCAGTCCCATGTATGTATGGAGGAGGAGAACAATATGGGCCTCAGCCAGAGCCCACCAGAGGAAATGGGCATTCTTATTTTTGTCATTATTTCTAGAAAGAGACACATTAGAGCTTTATCCATTTTGTATGTCTACGTCTTTTTACTCTTTGGGGCTAAAATCTACAGTCATGTCGTCCTCTGTTTGGTCTCAGCTTTGCTGTCACAGCCAAAACCTACAAAAGTTGATTGTAAATGTGTTTACAAATAAAAAATTTCATATGATAAAACGTTATAACTGTGCCTCTGAAATAAAGCTGTTAAAACTTTGTATTTAACTTCGGGCCATGAAATTTGGGCTAGTTGAACCACTTGTAATTTTCTAGATGTACTAACTAGACCCCTACTTTCTTTTTATTGCCAAATGCAATTGAAAATAACCTGTGATTTACCATGCTCATCTCATGAAATTCTCGGAGAGAACTTTTCCTAGGAAACGATGTACGATTTGTGTAAACTCCTGATACTACTGACTGCAGTGTGGTTCCACTAAAAGCTTCAGCAAAAGCAGCTGCATGGGGGTAGCTCTCATGATACACGGTCTCATTAGGAGCCAAATGGCTTTAAACCAGTAATTTAAATTCTGCATGTTGTGCTTTTCATATGAGAACCAATTACTGGTTTAGTACATAAAGGCCTGTGGTTATTTCTTATACTAATCTAGGGTTTTTTTCATTTAACTGTTGTTGAAGTTTGAACCATAGCTTGCCAGTATATGAAGTAATTTTAAAAAGAAGTGAAACATCTTTGCCTCGGTTTCCCTTAAGATTAAGGCTTTGGATTGCAACTACAGAGCTTCTTGTTGTATACAAGATAGTCATTTAATGCACTTTATTTAAAAAAAGGCACAAGTTATTTTGTTTATAAAATGTTACAATTGCACTATGCTGTAAGAATCGGTTAATAAACATAAACTGTACAGTTTTGTAGTTAACATTGTAAGTGTTTAGTCATAAATGATTGAAACAATTACATGTTTCAGTTAAATGTTAATTTTATATGTGATATATGTAACCATAAATAAATTTTCCTTTCTAAAAAAAAGAACGGTTGTCTGTTTCATTTAGCTGAATTTCACATTCTATTTCAAATAACAAAACAATATTATTTCTAAAAATATAAAATTAAATATGTTCCAGTGCAAAGAGATGGCTGATGACACTAATTAAACTTAGGGGATTAAATTCAGATGTGCAGACTTCAGTTGAACTTCTGGAGGTCCCCTGCATCCGCTAACTCTGCAGAAGGAAATACCAGGCACTACAGTTCTGTACAAAAAGTCTGAAAGAAGAGCTACCAGGAATTCTTGAATATAGAGTTGTAAATGAAAGCCAGGGTGCCCTTCCAAGTCTACTTTCCTTATCCAAGGTAATTTACTTCTGCTGCAATTCTCTTCTGACACACTGCCATTTATTATCATTGTATACACTCAGTCTTAGGGAACAAAATTCAGTATGGACGTACAAGAGGCTCTGGATTGGGTCTTGCTAAATGGATGTAAATACGTAAATATTTGAGTTAGTGATCGTTAACTGGGAGAGGTAAGAGTTGAAAGAAACTATGTTAACATAATTTTTTTTTTTTTTTTTTAGAAGTTTGGTCCTGATCCTCCAATTAAGTAACTGCAAAATCAGATGCGTGATCAGAGTTCTGTTTTTTCAATTTTACTGTTATAGACAGGCTAAAAGAAGATGGTGGTCTGTCTCATTTTCAAAAAATCTTTTTTTTTTTTTTTAAATGTGTATTTTAATTCTTTTGAATGGTTTTCTTGAATACCCAACTTACTTTCCAGGCATATAAGCTGATGAAATGAGCTACATCTCTAACTGTAAAACTGAGTATTGTGTACTGTAGCCAGTGAAAATATGACTTCTGAAAGAAACCGACCAGTGACTGACAGATACTCAGGTAAGTAAGGGAAAGTGAGGCTGCTTCCTTTATATGATGCAGGACTGTAGTCCTGCAGTGCAGGTGTATCCTGGAGGAGATCTTAGTGATGTTTACTTCTACCAGACACAGCTGTCCTCCCCACCTCTCACAACAGACATTCAGGCACCAGCTACTTTATCTAGAAAAGAAGAAAGTGGCGTCATGATGCAGGGGTAGAGTCCCAGTTTGTCTCTCTGCAGTTAAACTACAGCTAAAAGGACTACAGCTCAGTGGTGATCAGGATGTATTTGATAAATGGTTTTTGCTTAACTAAACATGAACTGCAATTACACAGTATAGACCCTTAGGAACTATCAGCCATCCAATCTACTAAACTGGAAAATGAATAAAAATTAATGGGGAAAAAACAATAGAGAGGGTGGGGAAATAAATGTTTCACCTAACAGAGAAGCCAATATTGAAATCATGTGGCCGGGGCTGTTTGGGGATCTCTTTGGGCTTAATTCCTGGAGCCTAAAGTAGGACAATAAACTGAACCTCTTCTGACCATATGATACGTTCAACCTGCTTCAGCAGTTAGGAGGACCAGGAAGGAGCCAGGAACAGCAGGGATGGATGGCTCAAGCATCTTGGCATTGCTATGTTGGTGTCCCTTGCACACCTGACAGCATCGGCATCAGCCTAACAGCTCCCTAGCAGTCTCAGATGGAAATATCATTAAGAGGGCAAAATGTCTGAACAAATCAGTAAGTAGAATAGTAAATACCTGCAAAAACTTAATGGTACTCAGCCAGAATTGTAAAGGAATTCCTATTGAAATGGTGGAGGTATTAATGGCGTTACAGAACTGGTGGGTATCCGGGCTGCATTTTTGTTTAGTGCAGATAACGTCCTGCTACAAAGCAAGCAACAGTATCACAAGCTCAGGAAACAGCACTGTTACTAAGGCAATGTTTTGGATTAACTGGGAACTTGACGCATTGGCAATGCTTAGACCACCCAGTAACAACTACTTTGTCCCCCCGCCAAATGTATAGTGCTTTATGCGCTATGGTTGGATATCAGGTGTGTCAGCTAAGTCTGGAACTAAGCAGAGGGTAACAGCAGAATTTTTAATGATGGGTATGCAACAGGAAACTTCTGTGGCCAATAAAAAATGGTCAGTGTATTTACAAGGATAAAACAATTGAAAGCTGTCAGGACATCAAATAATTTCCGTGCTAGAGTAAGCAAAATAAAGTCTCTTTATATGAGGCCCAGAAGTGGAAATTAAAAAGAGTGTAGTCCAGGGTTATTCTTTGGTTCAAGGAGGCTTGGCTGCAGCATTCCAGGTGCACATGCTTGTTCTTTTTTTTAAGTGTCCGTAGGTCACATCAGAGATGAGCTGCTGGGACACGGTGCAGCGTGTCTTACCTTCTTACTAAATTCTTGTGACTCATCTTATTTATAACAGGGTATCAGAGAGTGTCTACAACCTCACCACTGTCCTATAGCCTGACTCTGTGATGTCTGTGCAAAGTGTGAGGCTCCTGCAGTTCATGGATGTTTTGTGGTCATCACTGAAAACTGTATAGGAAATATCATCAATCTGGCATGTATGAAAAAGACAATTCCATTTGCAGGTACCCAGGCTTTTAAAAAGCTCCAATTCATATATAACTTTCGAAGTTTTTTTTAAATTATCTAGGATCATATGGATCTACATAATTTTTTTTTTCTCTAGAATTGCTTTTAAAGCTAGCAGCTCAAACTTAATTTGGGGGGGGGGCTTTTTATTTTTTTGTAATTGAAATGTCATCCTCCTTATAACAGAAATGCTCCCTGGGGTTATTACTCTTTGTGTTCCTCTGACTTGGATGCGAGCTGAGCAAACCCAGTGCTGTACAGCATGTTAGAACCAACACTTGGTTACTACATGCAAATCAGCTCTTACTTGAGCATTTTCCACTTGTGGATTTTATTGGGATTTTGTTCTTTCATATCTGCCAAAGTGTTTCATCCCCTTATTTTGTGCTAATTGTAAAAATGGTGGCCTTTCAATGCAAGGCATTCTTTATCTGACAACAAAAGGTATTTTAATGTACCGGGACACTGTCTTCCCACCAGCAGCCTAGCAGAGCTGGTTTCATCTTCATTTTTTATCATGATGTATGGGGTTTAAATGATGCTTGACAGAGAGCCTATATAAATACGTTTTTAAGATGCATCGAGTTTGCCATCATCATCATTTTGAGCTGTCAAGCTCAAAAGCATTCTCCTACGATTTCCAGAACAAGGACCATCACACTCCAAATCATTCAGCTTACAAGGGGAGTGCAGAGGATGTGGCAAGTCAAGGTGGGAGAGAGCCCTTACAACTCCAGTTTCAGGCGTTACGCGGGTCTAACTGGGAGCGAGAGGATTCCAAAATCTCAAAGTAACCTAAGGATTCCCCTCGATCCCTGGATATTCTTACTCTTTGGCCCTTGCAAGAGGGGGGTGACAAAGAGGGGGGCGACAAAGAGGGGGGCTGCTGTTCAGGAAGCCTTAATGTCCCCCACTTCTCTCTTACATGCCATCCATCGCTGCAGCCTCCAGTTCCCGTTCAGCTTTTTCCAAGAGCTGGCCTTTCCCAGTGGTCCCGCCGGCAGCGCAGTGCGGGGACATCCGTGGAAATTACCGTTTGCCAAACAGTGCAGCTCCAAGTGCATCAGGCAGGAGAAGGAAGCATTCGTTATTTGCCAGTTTAACCCAACAGAAAAATATTTCCTTCCTGAACATCCAAGCAGATCAGATCGACCCACTGCTCTCGAGAGAGAAACAAGGGCAAGCTTCCGCTTCGCTCCCGCTGACCACGAAGCAGGGACTGTGGGGGTCCCTGCGCAGCCTGCAGACGCTCCCTTGGCTCTCTGGCTCTGCAGATATGGCTGAGTTCACTGCCTGGCGAGGCAGCATATGCTGCGCTGAGCCAGGGCCACGCAGCAACAGCTCATCTCTCCCTTGATGCTTTGGCTCCTTCTGCAGCCTAGTTTCTTGTGGAAATGGACTCCAGGATTTATTGTCAATGCTGGACTCCCGGTCCCTGCAGACGGCTTTCTGTGAGAACCAATAAAGCAGCTCTGGGTTTTGTTCTTGGTAGCGGTGGTGGTTTTTAATTAAACAGCCTATTTTAGAGTCCCTGGAGTTCTCTGTGCTGAGGTTGGTTTTGGTTTGGTTTTTTCCCCCCCTTCTAGGAAGAAGTCACAGAAGACTGTCATGACCTTAATGCTTGGTCCATTTCATTCATCATGCTCTTTCCGGACAGTGTGTGTTTGCCTTCCTTCCAGCTGGAACTTGTGCGCAGCCTTTACAGAAACACAGCCAGCCCTGCCAGTAGATGCGTCTGGTCTTAGATCTGCAAACCCCTGTGCCTGCCATCACAGGGCAGTTCGGGCTGGCTCAATTTCAGCAGCTGCATGTCCGCTTTGGGACCGTTCTCGCAAGCTGCCCACTTCCCCAGGAGCAGCAGCAGCCCTCCTTGGATGGTGACAGTGACCTTACCTCTGCACCCCGCAGAGCGATTGCTAAAATTGGCCGGTTTTGCCAGGGAGAGGCCAAGAGAGCGTTCCTGGGGTGCTGGTTGCTGCTGCTGTGGTCACCACATCCCTGGGGCCTGGGAGGAGTGGGGTGTGAGGGGCAGACAGCAACAGGAACTGGTCAGGGAGGCTGATTCTCCTTCCCTTTTGATACCAAGTTGTGAGCAGGTGGAGGAATAGACCTTGACTGGTCCAGGAGATGTTTGCTGCTCAGATGTCCACGGTGCATCTCCTAGAGGGAAGAGTCACCAGGCTAGATGGGTACGTGTCATAAGCCAGGCTTGTCCCGTGGACGTGCCGGCTGTGCTGGTAGGAGTCTGTACACAGCAGACCACAGCAGCTCTTTGGTTTCCAGGCCGTACCAATTCCGCGTTTTCTTCGCATTTACACTTGATTTGTCTTACCAAGGAGTGTTGTATTCTTCCTCAGAGATGAGATAAAGCATTCTTCAGAGCCCGGTAGTTTCCCCTATTCTCGTTAGCATTTTTCTGCTTCTACTTGATTCTATTAGAGGCTGTTTTAATGAGCACACATTAGACACGCATCTCTCTCCAGAGATCTAAGCAGCGGAATCTCCATCATTTTCGCCGTTTCACAAAATGATGCAGTGCTTTGTTTTAGTAGAGTTAAAAACAGAACAAAATGCTGCTGTGTCCCTTTCAATCATCTCACCTTCAGCAGTTATTTGCAAAAAGACTGTTGCTTTTTCCTCTGCTTAGAAGTTATTTCTTACACCATGTAAATGACAGCGTAATCGTATGACAAAGGACTTCCCCAAGCACAGGTCTTTCCCATGTGTCAAAATATCAGTGGATTTCATATTTAACATCAGACACCGCTGCGCTGCAGCCGTAGGTGAAGTTTCCCCTATGAGTAGCTTCCGTGATATTATATCACTCTAGAGAGCACATCCTTTTGGGACGCTGCTCTGAGACAAAAGGCAGCAGGGCTCCGACCCCCGCAGTGGAAATCAGCAGCAAAAATCCTGAACTGCAGCTAAGTTACCTGTAAAGATGTCAGTATACATGGAAAGGTAGGGCCATACATAGAATAATTCAGGCCATTTATGATGAAGTAAAGTAGAAGTGTTGTTTTCAAAGCTACAGAAGCCTTGGCAAAGACACATGAAGTGCGTCACAGCAGATGGCAATGTGAGCAGAAAGAGGTCATACCGAGCACGCAGCAAATCCAAGTATCTGCTGCTCTTCCTTCTTGCTTCCCTGTCTAAGGGCTTATTGGGAGAATGGGGCAGGTAAGGCTAGTGCTCTCTGTCATTGTGCATTTGCGGGATTAATACCTAAAAGAAATTACTACAGTGAATTTAACAGCTACTTAAAAGTTCTGAGCAATTTCCATTCCTGAAAAAAAGCCAGGGTCCATCACATTACCTGTATGTCGCCCCGTCAATAGCTTCTATCATCTGGAAGAGCGTGCCACCACATAGCAGTTGTAATGCTTAACATAAAACTACCGTGTTGTCAAGCTTATGGTGTAAAACAGGCTGGCATCAGCCTTCTGGTGATGCAGCAGCAAATACCAGTGTAAAAAAGAGCTGGTGACTTTAAAGGCTTCCAGTAACAGAGTAGGGGAAAGGTACGGATACTTGACGGATTCTGTGAAGCTTTGAGCCCTGTGTGCCACCTCCCCTGGTGCACTATAGACATGTCTCCAGTCCAAAGCAGTGAAAATCCAAGGGGAGACACAGCAACTGGGAGTTTCTGGTCAGTGGATCAGGTTAAAGGCCGTAAGAAGCCTATGGTTTACTTGACCCATGAAAAGTTACGAAAAAAAAGCCTTGTCTCCAGTAGGGTTTTACCAGGTGCTTGCTAACACAGATGAAGAAGGGCTTCATTTTTTTCCTGGTGAAGACGGAGCCCAAGAGGTATTTTGCAATGCGCATTAACTGGTTGAACTGCAGCAGAGGTGCTGTTTCCTGCAGAAAGGTCACAGGCCATTTGCAGCTTTCTGAGTCAAAAACAATCCTTAAAACTCTATCTAAAAACCACCCAGCAGCTGTGTAAAGCACTGTAATTGCCCCCGGGTTGCAGCAGCTGACTACAAGAACCAGACCTAGAAATAAAATGCTGCCCAGGAGAAATTACAGGTTTGTTGCTGATGGTAAAAACAGAGGAAATGTGTAAGTAGAAGTGCAGGACTGTACCCTTCACGCACACTATCACGGCTAGGATATGGTATTTCAGAAACAAACGGTGCAGTAAGATGGAGTGTGTCTTAACGTGAGAGCCTGTCTTCCCTACAGTGAACATTAAACAAGAATTCAGGAAGCAACCTGGAAACCTCTTGATCGCTCTGCTTTCCCTCTGGTTCGCCATGAGGAGCAACAGAGGTGTGGGTAGCTGGTGAGGCATGGAGGTGACATTTGAGATAACTGTGAGGAGAGAAGATGGGACGCCAGCAGGACGGCTGAGGGGGGCCCAGCCCGGAGGAAAGCATTTTAGTTTTGATGCCTGAGCTTCAAGCTGGAGGGAGGGCAGACAGGTGGTGAGAGGCGGGCACAGTCCTGGACGTACTGGTAGCCCAAGCCAACATCTTACCAGTGTATAAAATCAAATTTGGCAGATAAGAAGAATAGAGTGGAACTGATGGGAGGCTTTGATATTTATATAAAATATATAGACATCTGTGCTTTATCCTACACAGGCTTTAAAATACTCAAATTGTCATCAAAATGACTGAGATCAGACTGCTCAACAGAACAAAACATCACCTTGTACAGCATTTTGATGTTAAGGGATTTGTTTTGCGAACACGCACCCATGTGGGAAGGTAACAGTACAGGTAAGTCACAGGTGGTTCCACGACAGCCAGTGAGGAGACACTGGGGAAGCTTCGGTCACTCAGCTTGGAGAAAAGATGGCTGAAGGGGACCTAACTGTGCCTACAGGGAGGTTATCGAGAACATGGACCCAGGGTCTTCATGGCAGTGCCTGATGAGAGGATGAGACACAGCAGGCACAAGCAAAAAAAGAGAGGCTGAGACAGAGTGTAAGCAGAAACTTTTTCCCCATTAGGAGAGTCAGGCAGTGCGCAGGTTGGCCAGAGAGGTTGTGCAGTCTCTCCTTGGAGGTTTTCAAGACCCAACTGGATAAAGCCCTGAGCAACCTGGTCTGACTCTGCTTGGAGCCAGAGGTTGGTCCCTTCCAACCTGAACCATCCTATGGCCCTCATGGTGAATGAGACACACCTGAGGGTATCCAGCCATCTTACCCATCACCTGTGACAGGCAGACTGAGGTGTAACACTGGAGGGTTTAGGTTGTGGGGTGGGGTTTTTTTGGTGGTGTGGGCACTCACCGTCTGGACAGCCCTAGCAATAATTTACTGAAGGAGTTTTTAGCTCAGAGGCAATAGGAGAAAAAGGCAGACAAATACAAATGGCGCAGCTTGACACAGCGTGCCGGGTTTTATGCCGTGCTGATACCTAGCAAGTTTCTGTGCCCCCCATAGGACAGCAGGGTGCATGAGCCCTGGAGGAGACTCTCTGCATAATGAGCCCGACAGACACAGCTTTTCCCACCGTGCTTTGAACCCAGCTTCCCCTGCAAGCATGAAGATACAGAAATGATCCCTGGGCAGGAGAAAAGCAAAGGCTTTTACCCTGAAGCCGTGTTTAGAGATGAAGAGCCCCACGGCAGCTGCAAGGCTTTGGTCTGATGGGATATTCCTTTTCCAGACAGATGCGCAGACGCTGCTCCCCGTCAGCATCACCAGCAACGCAGCATCACCAGGCAGGCTGCAGCCCAGCAGGGCTGCCCCAGAGCTGCCACAACACCTCCTGCCCCAGCTCCGCGCCAGCCCGTCGGGGCTTGGTTTGTAACAGAGCCTTTTACGGAGCCTTTCTGGCCCGGAGCAACTTTCAGCACAAACAAACTCCTCTTCCCTCTTTCTCCTTGCCCAGCACGGCTGCCCAGCCCCGGCAGGAGGTGTCTCTGGGTATGATGAGCCCAGCCTGCACATTGGGCGCAGGTCTCTTGTTTCTTTAGAGCAGAACCCAATCTTTTGTATCTTTTTAAAAAAATACTGCCCCCAAAAAAACTCAACCAAATTTTGAACAACGTTGTCACAAGATAAATACAGCCTGTTCCTCCCCAGGGGCTGGAGAGCTACAGCCCACCGGCCCCTCAGCAGGGCCATTCCTCTCCCACTTTCCTGTCACCAACCAGTGGCAACAGAAGACAGCTGGATTTGGGGCCATGGGTCAAAACCGTGCATTCGTGTTGAAAGGAGAACACACTTTAGGAACACTCCTGGGCCAGGTACCTCGGATCACTTCTTCGTAAGCTGAGTCCTTGAGTGAGAGGTGTCACCCGAGGCAGCTGGGAGGTGATCTCGTCTTTTTGTTTTGTACAGCTGAGGTGAGATGAGCCCCAGACATTGCAACCCAGTCTGTTCCCATGCTTGGAGCCAGAGGTTGGTCCTGTAAAAGAACCTTTAATGTTTTTACATAGGAAAGAGTCTGAAAAAGAACATTTATGGACAGTGGGAGGCTTGAGAACACCAGTTGTTTTCCTTACCCAAGGAAAGCTGAAGAGTGACATGAATATAGCATAACAGAAGTACCATTTGGAGAAAATAGGAGGTATGGGGAACGTACGGATCAAACAGAAAATCATGTGATATAAGCTAGCGGATGGAAGCTGAAGCACGTTAGATCCACTTCAACACCCAGGTATGTAAGCGCTGGAAGACAGTCCCCAGGAAATGGAGGTCCCCATCTCCTGACAGCTAGACTTGCTGATGGGATGGCTTGAGACAAGCACAAACTACTGGACTCAGTAGAGGAATAAATGTCTGTAAAATAAAAAGACCCTATAAAATAGTAGTGGTCTGGCTTGATGATATAATAGCCATTTCTGGTATTAAATGCTAGGAATCAATGACCTTGGTAACAGCAGAGGTATTGGCACAGCCTCCACAGGTTACCTACTGGATCCTCCTCCTCTGTCTCTTGGTATCACCAGCAAACAATTCCAGTGCCTACCTTTCGGAGGAGGGCAGAGAAAGTAGACGCCCCTACCCATTTTTTCCACTTTTTACGTGATACCTTCCATAATTTTAAGTGTTTCCCCTATTAGTCATAACATTGGGTGCACACAAAAGGTAACACAAACATTTTAAAATTTTAAGCATAACAGAAGATCTGCCTTAGGGCATGAGCTTTGGAAATAAAATTAATTAAAATTAGACCAAGGTCTTCCTTGGCCCACAATGTGTTTATGTCCTATCAGAGGCAGAAATAGTATTTCGAAAGCTCAGGCTTGTGTGTTGGTCTCCTCAATAGATAGGCCAAAACAGCAGAAAGACCGGCGTTACAGCATGAGGCACCATCAGCATTCGGATTCTGAGTGGGAAAGATCTCCCAATACCATTAAAAGTGTATCCTTTGTGAAACCAAATGTCTTGCAGTCACTCAGCTCCAGCTGAGTTGTAGGCATCAAGTTGTAGGCGTATCTCCAGTCCTCAGGGACAGATCGTCTAAGGCAGGACTCTGTGTCTGCCGAGTACCTGGCACAACGCGCCCTGGTCCTCACCTTTGAATCGTAGCTGACCTGTGCTTAATACAAATAAAAAAAATATAAAGACCAATCACAATTATCAGTTCACCATGATTTATTTCTGTACTTGAAATAATTTGGGGGTGTCAGGCTAGCTGGTAGTGACTGACCCGTAATTGCTCTGATGTTTGGCTCTTTTATTCACAGTGCCAGACTGGAGAAGAACCGAGAGCACATAAGTAACTTAAAGACGTCCTGTCCTCCCTAGGACTGAGGCACACGGAGAAGCTTGCACAATTTCTGGATGGAGTGAGCCTTCCAGTCTCCAGGACTACCAACATGACATACTCAAAAACACTGAAGTCACAGGGGAAAAAAAAAAGGAGGAAAAAATCCTGCCACTGCCAGTGTTGCCAATCAAGTACTTATGTTTATGAAATGAAAGTTCTCTATGGCAGCTGGTGTTTTGCTAAACTAATATATATTCCTTAATACTATTTTCTATATTGTCTCTGGCATTATCTCTCTAAATATAATATAATTTTGCTGCAATAATAAAATAAAATACTACACATCCACGATTGATAGAAACTGTTCCCTGCTCTAGCTTGACAGTGAATCAAACCGCCTGAGTAAGCGAAGTAACAGCTCGTTTGTCACTGCCCCAGGCGGTTGTATAAACCGCTTGTTAGGAGTCCTGTTCACAAACTGCTTTTGAATCTGATTTTAGGCCTTTGTCCCGTTGAAAAGTTTCGAACCTGCAACAAGAAATTGTTCCGGACTTATATTACACGCATTTTGAAAAAAACATCTCACACTCAAAAATATCTGATGGAAATCTCCACGTAAGCCACCTGGACTCATTACAACAGGCCCACCACCATCCTGCCCAGCCAAAACCTGCTCACCTGGCAGCTTCCATCGCCATCAGACTGGGAGAAAAACATTTTCCCAGTTCATTTGCAGTCAGTCACTGGAAACCCTGAGTACTAACACCTGAAGGACTTGTTAGCCCACCCTGAAACACAACAAAAGCTGCTCTGCACCAGACTCTCAGCAACTTGCCTGTGGTGGGGCATGGCGCTGCCGGTGAGGCTCAGCCTGGGGCTGAGGGAGGATGCAGGGAGGCTTGTCCTAAGGAGAATTTAGGTTATAAAGCATCCCAAGTTTCACCTCAAAAGAAAAACATTCTTTCCGAAGTTTTCCTGTAGAAAAGGAAAACACACACACAGACAGAACAGTGTAAAAAATGTCCATCCCCCCACCCCCTGCTATTGAAACCTGGGCTCTCTGACCTGGGTCACTTCACTGGCCACCAAACCTCTTTTGCTTTGGGTAGGAGGGAATTCCTGGGAGGATGCAGAAAGTGAGACTGGGAGGGGGGTGTGCTCACACCGCTCCCTGAATACTTGTGGAGATGAAGGTGTGTGGAGAGTCCTGTCTGCGTGGAGCGTACTCCACGATGGAGACTAACAACAGAGAAAACGTGAACATCCAGATGGACCAGCAATAGTAGTGCACACACACATTTACATCCATCCATGAGGGGCCGCCCATCCACCACTGCTCTACTCCCCGACAGGAGGTAGAGCAGCTGAGGAGCGGTTCCTGGAGGAGCCTGCTTAGCTCTGGTGCTTCCACAAGCCACGTCCATGCAAGAAAATGAAGTACAGCTCACATGGGCCCAGCAGAGCCAGCTGGGGGTGGTGTACCTGCCACCTACCTCTGGGGTGGCATGAAATCTCGCTTGAGCTAATCCTCCCTGCCAAGAAGCCAATTTTAGGATGCACCAGAGCACAGTCTCACTTGAAAGACAAAGAAACTGAAACAAACTGATGGAAGAAGATTTGTCTTTGTAAGTACAGCTCCCAGGACAGTAGGGCTTTTCCTAGACTCTACAGCACCAATAAAAAGGAATTACAGAAGCTACATTACTAAAATTATCTTAGGTGCATGCATATTCCTGCAAGAATTGGGAAAAGATTAAAACCAGAGCAGCTAGTAACAGCGCCATCTCATCTAAAGGATCTGCCTGCTGATGAGAGACAGATATTGTTCGTATAACTGACTGTCTCTCGAGGAGAAGCCGAGCACCAGGGGCTGAAGGACGCTGAGAGTCAGTCCTGGTGCGAGTGGGGGGGCAGAGACCCCCTTACCAAAGCCGGGGTGGGGCTGTCGGGACAAGCTGCGGTGCCACCTCCCCTTTTGTCCCGGTTTTCTTTCCCCATTCTGGCAGGTCTCCTCTTCTCCCTTGTTTCTACTTCCTCTCTGCCTCCTGCCAGCACGGTTCAAGAATTAGCAGGGGATGCTTTTTGGCCTCCTTGTCATTACACTTAATTAGAAGACACCCTCGTTTGCTTTGCTTTCGCTCTCCCGCCTGGCAGAGCAATTTGCATTTCACAGGCAATTCTCGGGCCTTGCTGAACATCTCCTGCCTGAAGTGAGCAGCACAGGGAATCGCGCTGAACGGCTTGGCAGCGGCAGCTGTGGCCCAGCCAAAGCCAACAGCTGAAGGGACACCTGGAAAGTCTACAGGATGGTTAAAAATGAACACAAAAGGAAAAATACTGAATATGCAGTAGGCCTGGGCTGTCAAATGTCAGTGCAGACACAGAGAGCATCACAACTAGGTGGCACACAGAGCGCAAACCAAAGCCCTGAACCCCTCTCCAACATACAGCAGTAAGAATTTTATTGCTCTTGTGCCCTCTACACCCGTTGTTCGTAGTTATGTCAGTGCCTGAAATATCACTTGAGAGGGAATGTTGTTCTTGAATCCCCACCTCCTCTGTGGATGGCGCAGCAGTGAGGCAGCGGTTCCGTTTCCACGCTCCTTTGGCATCGGACTTTGCCGGTGCTGCTACCCAGAGCAATGGCTCCTCCCAGCTCCAGTGCTGAGTCACGTGTTTGGCTTTGGTGAGTATCTGCATCCTCAGTGTCATAACAAATCATCTGCTTTTAGAGACCAGAGAGCTTTGCAATGCCATGCCCCTTACCAGCAAGTTAATAATACAGCAACTGTTAGGTCCTCAGACGAAGGTGATCATAGAATCATCTAGGTTGGAAGGGACCTTTAAGATCATTGAGTCCAACCATCAGCCTAACACTGCCAAAACACCACTAAACCGTGTCCCTCAGCACCACGTCTACCTGCCTTCTAAATACCTGCAGGGATGGCAATTCCACCACTTCCCTGGGCAGCCTGTTCCAATGTTTGATAACCCTTTTGGTGAAGAAATTTTTCCAAATCTCCAATCTAAACCTAGATCTAATGATTACAAACACCTCCAGAGTGTATGATGTAAATCAGATTTTTCAGGAACAGTTACCTTCTCAGTGGATGCTGGATGCTGAAACTTTCATATATTTTTTTTTAATAATAGTACAGATTATGTTGTACCATTTCGGATTGCTCCTGACTTCACTTTTGTCCACGCCTATTCCTAAACCATGCTTACACAGCTGAAACTTCCAACCTTCTGTAGTTACAAGTTAAATTTCCAACTTTCGGTGTACGCAAGCTTTTCTTCAGGTCCACTTTTAAATTGATCCTCAATTACTAAAATTACTAGTGGGCCAGGAAGAATCAGTACATCGCTATGGTTGTGTCAAATACACCCTTTGTGGTAGGCATGTACGTGCGCTCACCCGGCACCCAGCACAGGGCAGCCCCTCCTCAGAGAAAATGGATCTTCACTAGAAAGAGAGGTGCCCAGAGAGGTGGTGGAGTCTCCATCTCTGGAGACACTCAAAACCCGCCTGGACGCGTTCCTGTGCAACCTGCTCTAGGTGACCCTGCTCTGGCAGGGGGTTGGACTGGATGATCTCCAGAGGTCCCTTCCAACCCCTACCATTCTGTGATTCTGTGAAAACGCAACAAAACACGTACACATCAAATCCCAAAAGAGATTCATTGTTGGGAAGGTAATGTAGGACCGGAATGATGAAAAGAAGCCTGTCTGCCGTATTTTTTTGCCACCTGTTCACATGAGGTTTCTTTAGTCTAGCTCACTTCAAGAAACTGCAGTCACCTGGCAGAGCTGAAATGCAAATACAAATTAAAATGTCAGCCCTGGAATTTGTTTTGGCTAGAGATCTACAGAGATAAGAAGATACGATAATTGTACAATTCACAGACTCTAGGCGCTTCCATAGAATTATCTGTGGATAAAATGAAGTAAATTGCCTTGAAAGAAATAATTTATTGAAATAACTAATTAAATGGGCTGCATCTTTAAAAAAAATGTAGTCTCAGAATCTGCTCTCTTTTCTATAAAACATCAATCTGTTTAATGGAATTTGCATTATCTAAAGCTTTCTTATGTATTTTATTTGCCTAGATAGGGCTCAACCAAAGAAATCAAATGACTTCCCCGTGACAGCATGGGAAATAAGGAATGCAAAGTGAATATAGGCTTTGAATGCTGCAGTAGAGTCGTAGTTTTAGAGAAGAAATAGCCTGTCTATACATGTACCTGCTGTACACACGAAAGCTGCATGACAGAAGGTTATTGACCAAGCTGGCTCAACACTTTAATTTCTATTCTCCAACAAATTCTAAGAAAACCTTAGTCTAGAAAAGTCACAGTTTTGAATAACTCACTTGGAAACCATTATATGTATTCTGAAAAAGGTAATTTTTCAAGCTATTTAAACAGCCTGACTAAAAAGCCTTCCAAAATTTCATCTCACACCCAGCACTACCATCTCAAGGGTGAGCCCAGCTGGACTCTTGACATTCTTTACAACATGAGCTAGTGGACAACGCGCAGCAACCCGTGGCCATCTTTAGTTCAAGACATGGAGAAATGGGCTCTGCCGCTGGTTCCCAAGACCCTTCCCAGCAGCAGAAGGGCTCTGGGGTTCCACATCAAGGCACGGCAACGATTTGTCTAGGAGGCACAGACACCCCTTTCCTCACACACTTTTCCTTTGCCTACCTTCTCCAAACCACGTTTCCCCCACTTGTGGCTTGTCCTTTAGTTGACTGTTTGTACCAGGTTTCTTTACTTTTGGTACCAGCAATCCCAGCTCCATCCTTTCAGACTTCCCAGACCCCTCCATTCCCAGCTGTAGCCCCCTTAACTATCCGTTCCCCATCCCTTCTTGGGCACCCAACTCTGTTCCCATCACATCGTGCACCTATTCTCCTTCCACTCCCACAGTTTTGTCATCCTCCTTTCCTTACTTCAGTCCTCTCGCACCTGCTGGTTCCTCTCGCATCTTTGTAAGTGAAAGTATAGCAGTTTTAAGACAGACCTAACTTGGCTGTGCAAAGCTGATTAAAATCAGAGGAGGAAAAAGTGATATAAAGAGCCTGAATAAAGTTAATCTTGGACTGATGACTGTACGCATCATCCAGAAGACAAGAGAGCAGCGGGGGTGGAGGGGGGTGAGAAATAGCGCTGCAACTTGGGCTTGCAGAAGCTGCAGAGATCCAGCCAGGGAGCATCAATACTCCGGCGCACCACGTTCACTGTGCTCTGCTACTGTGAATCACCGTAAACTGCACAGCAGAAGATTTTATGTACCAACTGTGGGCGTTCAGTCAATTTTAATTGTATTTCATGTTGTGACAAGCCTTTGGAAAGAGACATTGTTCTGATGGAAATGTTTTCTTTCATTGTCACCTTTCCCATCTTTTCAAGATCAAAGCAAATTGTAGAAAAATAGAGCCTGAAGAACAGAACAGCTGAAGCAGATTGTTATACGGCTCCTGTCAGCTCAAAGGAAAGAACAACGAAGCCAAGCCGCAGCAATGCCTTTCCAAGGCACGGTGCAGACGGGTGCTGCGGTTACCCTATGGGCAGACCCGGACCAGAAGCCAGCTGGACTGGGAATCACACCGTACACTGTAGGAATGCACTGGCGACGTGGAGGGCCATGAAGATGGTGAGAGGGCTGGAGCACCTCTCCTGTGAGGACAGGCTGAGAGAGTTGGGGGTGTGCAGCCTGGAGAAGAGAAGGATCCAGGGAGACCTTATAGCAGCCTTCCAGTACCTGAAGGGGACCTACGGGAAAGATGGGGAGGGACTCTTGATCAGGGAGCAGAGTGATAGGACACGGGGTAACGGTTTCAAACTGAAAGAGGGGAGATTCCTATCAGATATGAGGAAGAAATTCTTTACCATCAGGGTGGTGAGACACTGGACCAGGCTGCCCAGGGAAGCTCTGGATGCCCCGTCCCTGGAAGTGTCCAAGGCCAGGCTGGATGGGGCTTTGAGCAACCTCATCCAGTGGGAGGTGCCCCTGCCCAGGGCAGGGGGGTTGGAACTAGTTGACCTTTAAGGTCCCTTCCAACCCAAACCAGTCTATGATTCTATGGTCTTTGCTGGTATGGCTGGGTTTAATCTGAATCCACTCCCTACTTGATGTCTTTACAGCATTAAATTGAGCACAGTGTGGTCTATGACAAATCTCTGTGCTCCTGAGTGGGCTCTGAATGAAGAAAAAACCAAGGCTCCTGTTTAAATAATGTAGCTGCTCACCATCTACCCCTCAAATTCAGGTTAGACTTTAGGGATCACCTTTTCTTTCTGTGTTTATACACCACCTGGCATCGCAAGCTTCTGACCTCAAACGCTAATAAAATGACAATGCCTGCAACACATTTCTTGTTCTGATAAAGCAAAAAAAAAAAAATCTGGAAGCTGCAGATATATCAAGTTTATTAAGAAAGGGAAAAAACATCCTTTTTATGCTATTAGTACTATTGGCTTGTAATCTCTTGATGCAGTTTAGATATTATGGAGTTTCAGATTTCATATTCCGCCCAGAGGATGACATAAAAGCCACTATTGATTTCCACTCCCAGTAAGCAGGCTTCATCTCTATGTAAATTAAAGATTCTATAACATATGTCACAATATAGATTAGTTGTCATTCAAGCATTGATCTCTTCTCACACCAGCAGGCTGACTTATTGGCAAGTTCCAGACAATAACACACCTAATGAAATCGGGTTAGGCCTTTGCGCATTGACACCTGCATCTACAGCCACATCATCAAACATCCCAAGGAAAATTTGGGATGGATTCCTTATGTAAGAGACGGACTGTAAATTCCCTGATGAGGGGCAGAAGGCCCTCCAAGCCTTCAATGGAACGCCTCTAACACTCACAAGGAAATAAATAATGCAGGCCTGGCCTTCAAAGAACTGATAAGGCTAACACTTCTGGCGCCTGAGAGTGTGGCAGAACTGTCTTGTGAAGACAGGATAGTTCTGCCACTCGTGTGGTGAGCTTGCTAGTTCTCAGTTCTCAAGGCCATTGTGTCCGATAAGTGACCTTCGCTTCATTATCTGCGAAATGCATATGAAAGCGCACACCCCTGCATGTGCTAATGAAGATTATCGAGATCATGCTAAACATGTATGACTATGGCAGTCGTGTCTCCGCCCAAATCATGCTACACGTCACCTGGGAGAAGGGAGAAACCTGAGACTGTCCTCAGCAAGGGGGGTGAACCATGCTAATTCAGCAAACAAAGAGAGAAAATAAGTGCTCCTGGGGGGGAACCAGGAAGAAACAAAAGAAGATAGTGCCTGGGAAGGTGCTTCCCAAGAAAGAAGAAGATTATGCCTGGGAAGATTCCCTGAAAAAGATGCTGGAACCAGGACTGGTGATCTCTTTCTCTCTGTCTTTTCCTTTCTCTATCCCTCAGTTTCTCTTTTCTCTTAGAATTGCTAAGTAACAGTTAGAGTTGTTAAGGAACGACCTTAAGTATGACCTTAAGTACCACTTGCCATAAGTTGTCCTATACCTGTTGTTAACTAACAGTATGTATAACCCACCACCCGCCATAATTTGTTATATACCTAACCAATTACTGCGGACTTAAGACCTACACTAACCATTTTGGTAAGCTCATAAATGTTTCTATACGGACCTTGAGATTTATCTCACCTTAGTCTGCGCCGTTAAGAATTTATGAATCTGAAGTCACTTACCCCCCCCTCTTTCCTGAGAGTGGGACACGACACCTTATGAGAGAAGGTGTGGTGCACACAGCAATGCTGCAAAAAGTATTGCTCACCATCATTGTCCCAGGGGAAGAATTATCCCCTTTTGTTTCACCAGAGGAAGACAGGGGGAGACACTGACGTCTTCCATCTACCAAATATTCAAATTCTCCAAACATTTGGAGAAGTTCCAGAGGAGAAAGAACGCAAAGCAGCAGCATAAACACACCGTCTTCCACACAACACCCCAGCTGGCTTCTCCCCTGACAGCCTGCCTGGGGAGGAAGGAAGGTTGGCACCACCACCTTCCTTCCACTGCCACTGCTCTCCCCATACCGCAGTGAGGGTGTTTCTACGTGCTCTTCCCATAGAGACCAGGAAACATTTGCTTTCTCCTCTTCAGAGTGATGGTGGAGGTAGTGGTCTGTCCCACATAATCGGTCATTGCACTTCGGAGGGGAACGCTCAGCCCCATCTTGAAGATCCTCGTCACGCGCTGGGGAAAAAAAAAAAAAAAAATCTTGCCAGAGGCAGCAGGAACAGCTTGGTCTGACCTTAGAGCTGACCCTGCTGTGAGCAGCACATTGGACCAGAGTCCTCCTGAGGCCTCCTCCTGCCTGAATTACCCCGTGGTCCTGTGGAAGAGCAGAGGAAAGGCTTTCTACGAAGACTCATTTCCATCACATAAAGGGGCACTGGAGCCTAAGGAAAGAGCACTGGCTCTTGCTGCTAAACACACTTCCCTTCTTGGCTAGGAGATGGGTTCCCAATTACCTCCCCATCCAAAACCATGCTTGCTCATAAAAGAAAGGAGAAAAACCTAGGTCTGCCAAAACCTCACTCTGCCCTTCGAGTCCTTTTCTAAAAGGCAGCCACAAAACTCTCTCTCCTCTTCCTTGAAAAACAGTCTCATCAGACCCAACAAGGTCCTCAGGTTATTTCTCATTAGACTGCTGATGGGCATTAGAAAACCTCTCAGCGTGACGAAACTCAAAGCACGTCTCTCAAGCAAGGCTGGAGAGGAACAATCAAGGTTTTCTAGTGTCATCTTAGGCTCAGCTACAGCATCAGAAGTCTGATGATGAAACCTGCTGTGCAAATACAACTGACTTTTTTATTTAGTGATTTTTATTACTGTGTAACTGAGAAGCAGAACAGCACATCCATTGCCAGCCGTACATCATCTCCTGTGCAGAAAGAGGGACTTTGACCATTTTTAATTCAAGCATTAAGTTTACAGCAATGCAGTTAGTGAGCAGAGACGCTCAGCATCCCTAGGGCTCAAGCACACAACTGAACGCAGGGAGCACAAATGGAAACACAGGAGGTTCCCTCTGAACATCAGGAAACACTATTTCACAGTGAGAGTGACCAAGCACCGGCACAGGTTGCCCAAGAGGTTGTGGAGTCTCCATCCTTGGAGATATTCAAAAGCCATCTGTACATGGTCCTGGGCACCCAGCTCTAGGTGGCCTTGCTTGAGGAGGTAGATTGGACCAGATGACCTGCAGAGGTCCCTTTCCACCTCAACCCCTCTGTGATTCTGTGAACGAAAAGCTTAAAACATCCAACACTAAGCTGCTGAAATGTACCCCCCTCTCCCCACTTCCCTGGAGGCCTCCTGTTCATTTGTGCAGTGTCACATCACCTCACAACTAGGGCAGGCTCAGAGGACTTGTGAGAACATTTATAGGCAGTAGGGAGCTCAGCAGCGGTGCAGTAACTTCCTCAGCTGTCGTATCTTGTTGCTTCAGTGCTTTTACCTTCATGGCAGTTTTACATTTCGGAGCATCTCTGCCTTGTTCCAACTTCATCAAGGACTGGGGGACTCTGAGCCTCCAGAAGTCGGCACAGCTGCACGTCCACTGAGATTTTGCTGTACGCCCGCTTCTACTGCAGTACCACGCAGTTACTGAGAGAGGAACAAACAGTCGGAAGATCTGCAGAGGACAGTTCCAGGGTCTTTGTCCTCTTGGAACTATCGAATTAGTAGAGCGGAGCTCCCATTGGATCATGTCTTAGTAGCTGGGTTTCTCTTTTTTCAGAAAGCCTGTCTGCGCTGGGCAGTGCCTCCACAGAAAACGTGTTCCTCAGGGCAGAAGGAAGTTGAAGGGACATCGTTTTATTAAGACGACCACCAATTTTAAAGACGATGAAATTTCACTAAGGTACATCGGCATATTTTCTCTGTGGTTGTACAGAAAAATAAAGGCATTGAGAGTCTGGGGAATAGCGAAGTGCAGGAATCTCCGTTATCTTAACAGCTTCTCTTGTCTGGGTTCTCATACAGTCAAATTTTAATTAGAATGAACTCTTACGATTGCCCCATTTGTCCACTGGAGGTCAGTATCTTTCTACAGAAAGACAGTTCCTCTTACCTGGTGTGTTTGCAGGGGACAGAACTCCTACAGCAGCACCTCATTTTCCTGCCACAGGATTTTAAGGCTTCAGGTCCAAGATGAAGACAGAAGCCTAGTACGGATCCATCGCTGCCAAAGGAAGCCCCCTCCTCGCACGTCCCTTCTCAGTCAAGCTAAGGTTTTAATAAGGTTACACAAAGAAGTGAAGGAACCTCAGATTTATTGTTTTCCCAGATATTAAGCCGGCTCGAGCAGGGCAAAAGCTGCCAGAGCCCTCCTGCAGCTCTCCTGCCACCGCTGCAGCGTTGTCGGAGACAAATGCCTCGCTCCCCTCTCGGGGAAAACAGCACCTAGTTGGGCAGGGAATTCCGAACTGATGAATAAACACGTTCAAACATTTACATGCTTCCTGCATTATCTGGCCTTGTATTTTAATCCAATACTAGTGGTAATTGCCAGGCGATAGATTTTTACTATCTAGTTACTCCTACTTGGCTCGTTTGCTAGGATGAGCTCCAGAGAAGGCGCCTGTTTAGGCTGCCACACGGGCTGTGTGGGAGATGTGCTGCCCCACGCTGCTTTCGGAAACGCTCCCTCATTAGCGATGCTTCTTCAGCAACTGCCAACGCTTTGCCAGACGCTCAGCGCATCCGAGATACGGGCGCTTGCCTCTCCCAAGCTGAGCAATGTAGGATGTTGGAGGCTGACGACAGCAGCGGACAGGAGGGAGGGAGCGTGGCAGGAAAGCCATGAAAACAGCTGTTGGGCACTCACGTGTAAATCACAGACACTGCCCATACCAGTACTTTAGTTGGGATAAGAAGCACTTTGGAAGCAAATCTGCTTATTCCCACTTGCCATGCTTTAATTCCCGTCATGGAGCAGCACATGGATTGGATTCCTCCCCGAGGCAGCTTAGCGTGAGAGCTGCTCTCGCTGCGGCTGCAGGAAGCAGAGCTCCTGAAGCCTGGCTACTGCTGCACCCGCTGCTCTCCCGTGTACAGACTGGCTCTCTTTGAGGTCCTCTCCCGAGTAACATGGGCAGGTCTCACCAACCAGGTGACATAACGGCTGTTCAGGCTGCAGTTTCGCCTATTTCCAGTAGAGGACTTGTCATCTATGGATCTCAAAGCAATCCCAGTGGAAGGGAGGGAACATTATCACGGACTCTCCTTGCCTTCGTGTCTCTGGTTGGGGCACCAAATGGAAAAACAGAGACATGAAGTCTGATAAGCTGACACAGTCCCCATGCCATGTATCTCAAGACCTGGCACTTTCAAGTTCTACATTATTTTCTTTAACCTCTGTGCTAATAAACTAATGGTGCCTTCGATAACTTCAGTTCTGTCCTGCCAAGAGGCCTCATCTCACAGGGAAACTTTGCTCTTTCCGTCCCACCACTACTCCATTTCATTCCACATGTTTCCAGAGCCAACCAATTTTTTCTACAATCTTTCTACAGCACCGGGATCCCTGTTAGCATTGGAACAGATGGGTGAGAATAAATGGTTGCTGCCTAAAACCCAGAGAGAAGCGATACCTGCAGCAGGCCGGTAATTACAGCAATTGTGCAAAGCTCACACCTGGAAGCCTTAAAATAGAGCTAGGCTTTAGAAGTATGCTTTACCCACATATTCCTTAAATATCCTACCACCCTGAATATTCATGTTTCCCTTTCTGAGTAGGAAACATTCCCAGTTCACTCGACTCCTTTAATAATTCTTGTATTCATGAATTTTAAAGAAGACCTATTTCCTATTTAAATGTCAACTTAAGTCTATTTATCCTAATCAGGTATTGAGGCCAGCAGCACTGCCAGTGCCGTTTGTGCTCTCATGTCTCATCTGATCAGTGAGGGAAATAAAAGCTGAAGCAGGCAGATGGCTGAATCGAAGAGAAAGGTCATTACATACTGTAAATGATAAGGTGAAGAGAATAAAACAGATAAGGTGATCTTCAGGGAGAAGGTTAAAACTTAGCCTCACCATTCAGAGGGTATTTCTGTATGGAGATAAAATAAAATAAGTACAAAGAGAAGTACCATCAATTATTCATCAAAATATCTTCTGCTATTGTTTAGCACAGGAGAAATCCTGGCCTTTCTCTTCTTCACCATCTCTGTCCTAAAATCCTCTATTTTCCTACCTTCCATTTAAGAGATAGAAGAATGCCACAGATCTGTGGTGTTACTCTCCCCATTTAAGTGAGGCATCTTGTACTTAAATGCTTTTTCTCTGGTAAAACAGTAAGAAGCCACACTACAGCTAGATAACTCCCACGTCTCTTATCTCAAATAATTCCAGTTGTTAGCAGCTGCCTCAGAATTTGGTGTATTTTAAGTAGGTTTGAAAATCCCTAAAGTGAGGATTTATTATTTCTTTCGGCGAAGTACAAAGTAAATCTATCATGCCATATAAATAATTCATATAAATTCTAGAAACATAGGAAGGAATATAGGTCAGGAGGGGCACCACAGGAGAGGGATGGAGCATCCTTTACTTAAAGCATGTGGTAGACCTAAATTCGGTTTCCTAGACAGACTACGTCAACTTCAAGAATTAAGATGGCTCTTAAATAATTTAAAAAGCAAAGAGTGACTTGACAGTCAGAGGCCTTTGAAGGGAATAGAGAGGATGAACAAAAATGAGATAACATTTTTTTTTCAGGTAAGAATTCATCTGATGAAGTCAGTTGGGTACACAGTGGCTATCTTGCTTATCTATCTTAGAAGATTCGTGAAATGTCACAATGGTGGTTTTCAACAGTTATGGCAAATCAGTGACTGGTTACTGGGAGAAGCAACGAGAGCCATCAGGATCCATATATTTCAAAGTGAACTCCAAATGCCCCTAGGAACCATTGACATTTATAAATAATCAAGGTCCAGGTATACGTCAATATTTCAATATACACACTGAAACACAGTGCCACAGAGATTACATACCTTAACTTTCTCTTGTCACAATCAAATTAAATATTTTGATGAACCTACACAAGAGATCTTCACAGCAATCCAAAAAGTTCACTGACTACACTAAGCAAAACTTCTAACCCTTTGTTAAGGGAAAACGTGCCATAAACAGAAATCACATAGAAATAAATTTATGAGAAAGCTTTTACAGACAGTCTAGAAAGTGTTACTGTGGTAGTCATTCTGACAATATGAAACAAAATAAAATCCTTCTTCCTCAAATACAGAAATAACATTCACAACAATGGCATTCAGAAGCAGTTTAGCCACCTGCGTAAAGGCATCCTAAGAAAAAGGAGTTTTAGGAAGTATGCTAAATTTGGGAAGAAACCCAAACAGAACAGACAAATGAACTAATCCAGATGTAGCTGAAAACCCCACAAAACCAGACCAGAGAAAATGAATACACACGAATCTGAAACAATCACAGAATGGTAGGAGTTGGAAGAGACCTCTGGAGATCATCTAGTCCAACACCCTGCCAGAGCAGGATCACCTAGAGCACGTTGCACAGGAACGCGTCCAGGCAGGTTTTGAATGTCTCCAGAGATGGAGACTCCACCACCCCTCTGGGCAGCCTGTTCCAGGGCTTTGCCACCCTCAAAGTAAAGAAGTTCTTCCTCGTGTTTAGGTGGAACTTCCTATACTCAAGTTTGTGCCTGTTACCTCTTGTCCCGTCACTGGGCACCACCGAAAAGAGCCTGGCCCCATCCTCCTGACACCCACCCTTTAAGTAATTTACAAGCATTGATAAGATCCACTCTCAGCCTTCTCTTTTTCCAGACTGAAATGACTTAAGTCCCTCAGCCTTTCTTCATAAGAGAGATGTTCTAGTCCCCTAATCATCTCTGTAGCCCTACATCCCAAGCAAGGTTAACATGAGGTCTCACATGGCTGGAATGAGCAGTAACTTCGAAAATATTCAAGTTTCATCACTAAGCTAAGCCTACGATAAACAATCCTGCTGCTACCATCATCCTCTGTAGAGGAAGGCCCTGCACCTGGAAGCAGCACCCCTTGTAACATCCACTGACACCAGCACAGCCACAGAACAAGAATCTATCCAAGGGAAAGAAGCCATGGCCAACCAACCAAACTGAAAATCCTGCTGACACAGTGAATGGGAAAATCCTTGGCTGGTAACGTGCAAACCACCTATTAAAAACCAGAGGAGGAGACTCAACAGAGAAGGACATAGAAGGGACAGGCTGCAGGTGAAAATCAGCACTGGGCCATTGACTTCAGAAGAGTAAAGGCATTTTTACAACAGCTGGGGACTGCACCCAGTTTGCAAAGGGTGACAAGCAACGGGCACAGGCCATTCAGCAAGTCAGAGAAAGGTAACTGATAAGGGACCACAAAGTTAAATTTGCTAGAGAAAGAGAACATTAACAGCAGGTTTACTCAGCGAACTGAATAAGGAATGCATCAGCCTGATTTTCAAGAAAAACGGAGAAACGGATGACTTCTGCCATTTCCTTCAGTATAGGTAGGACTCCCGTTTAAGGTTCCTCTCAAAGACAGATGGGACAGATTGCCCAATATTAACTGATATTAGGGTAACTTTTCAGATTCCCAGCCCTCTCTTCCTTTCTTTAGCCCACACTGCATTGGCAACGTGAGCAATTGCTGAACAGGGCAGCTAGTTTTCACGTGGCATGACAGCGTGTTAGCGACTGAAAATGCTGAGTGGCTCAGAAAGGCAACACGTCTAAGATGAGCTGTTGAGACATCTCCAAAACAGTTGCCCTCAGCTCTAATCTCCAAAGCACTCTGCACGTGACCTCCCACCACGAAAGAAGCGCAGAAGTACTCCCTGCTCCGGCTAATCAGATAAGAACTTCTCTATTTATCTGCAGCAGTAAGAATTAATCTCCAAAGAGACTACTATATTTAGCTAAGAATCTCTTAAGGACTACTTGTTTTCTTATGCAGCTGAAGAAAAGCCCAGTCTAGCACAAACATATAAGACCACATTCCACACATAGGAGCACACGCCTACGTCATCTAGATGAGAACACGTTTCTCCGTAGAAACCTACAGATATTTGACAGCACACACAAAAAAATACTCTTTGCCTCCACTGCCTCCACCTATTAGTAGAAAAATCAAAATATTGTATTCCTTCTCTCTGTTTTGTACTTAAAGGACTTTTTTTTTCTTCGGTGTTCCCATTCTTTCTATGCACCTCTAATAAAAGACAATGGTTGACTGGAAACCTACAGTCCTTCAGAGTTCCCACACTTCCTACAGTTCAAAGGAATTGGGAAGGTTATTCAGTGCCATGCTCAAGTCACTCCCAACTGTTTTGTGGCAGATGCCAGGGCCTGAGAGATTCTAGCAGGGATTCCATTTATTTTCACTCCCCGTACAGCATGGAGCACACACACAGCGCTGAAGTGCATGAATGCAGAGCTGCCTCAAGATACTGAAAAACTTTGGACTTCCATGTGCTGGTATCAGGAACACCTCAAATTCAGACTCAGAATTTACAGTTCATGCTGGCTGCCCCCGCCCTCCCCAGGGCAAGAAACTTCCCCGGAAGCAGACTGCGGCAGGTTGGATTTCTTCTCTTGGTTTTTCAGGAGGAAGAAGGGTAATGTCACCTTAAAAAAAAAATTAAAAAATATTTAAAAAAAAAAATCACTGTCAAAGCCATCTTTGGATAAGCTGTTCTAATATTTATTTCACTCCGCTGCTAGGAAATAGTATCTCAGCTTGAGATTGAATTTGTGCAACTTCAGCTTCCAGCCTCAAGATTCTAATGAATTTTTCATTATCATCAGGTTTATACTCAGTTCAATTTACAGTGAGATTTTTAAACATTTTCAGAAGTTACACATTTGCCGTATCCTTCTGTGTGTTGTTTCAAGTGGAAGCAAACACCTCCTCATTATTAAAACAACGCCTGGCACATGAGAGATAGCATACCTGCAAAATGCATCACAAGAATTGATTTCCCAAAGAGTAGATTTCCCTTCCTCCCAGCTCCATCTGCGTACCACAAACGAGCTCAATTTTGAGCTTGTTCGGAACAGCGTGCACCTCTCTCACAGTAAAGATTTTTTTTTTTTCCTTTCTTCTTCATGCAGTTCATCTCAGTACAGAAAAATCTGAAATACCTAAAAACGCAAGTGATGCCAGTTTAGTTGCATGGAAATATTTTTTAACATTCAAAAGACAACCATAAAAGCCGTAGGAGCAGTACGCCAAGTGATGAGTCTTTACCTCCAACCCCAACTGATAAATGAGCAGTTATAAATGCTTTACTAAAACAGCCTCTGAACCAAATTGCAAGCTCATAAATTCAGTTTTTATGTAGAATCGGTGTCTTTGCTCTAAATTACCTGAGTTAAGGTCAAATCAATGACGGAAAATTTCAGCAAAATAAGAAGCAAGCGCCAAAGGGACTGGAATTTTCAGTTGAACAGAGTAAAGATTAATTTATTTTCCCAGGAAACAACCAAGTCTAAGACACATAAACAAATCTGTTTAATTTACAATTAGGCTACTCTATTACACAATTGGTTTATCTAAGTTCTTCCCAGCATGATGAAAAGCCTCTCCTGTTACCATACCAGGTCCTAACCTGATTGCAATTAAAACATTAAAAATATTTTTCAAGTAGGCAGACATTGGTTAGCATACTACAGTATTGTGCTTGGTGTCATTAACCTACAAAGACTCTTTCTTATGAAAAAAAGTGGGGAATTTGCTAATGCAACTCATATATTCTGTTCTTTTTGGAAGCAAAGCTGTTGTTTAATGCATTTCACTGAAAAAAAAAAAATTAAAGCTACCTGTAGGGAAATTAAAACCTGTTTACACCAGCCAAGAACTTCAACTTGGAGCTTGAATCAAGGTTGCAAAAGAACAAAGTAGTATCATGTTAGGAGGAGTAGCAGGACCTTAAAGGAGTCTGGTTTTGTAGATTCCAGCCTCCATCCCAGTAAAATCGTGGTTCCTGGGATCACAGATAGCATTTGGGAGCTTTACATTTTCATTTCCGTTATTTATCAAGAAGGGATAAAGAATAATAGCAAAATCTTACTAATCTAAGGAAAGAAACACAAGCTCAAAAGTGAGATTTTATTCATATTTGTTACTTCTTTACAACCCAAAGTGTGATAAAACTGATAAAAACAGCCTAGAATAATGTTAGTTTACATCACTAAATTCAATTCACATTTTATTAATAAAATACCGAAAGGAAAATGACCACATTGCAGGTTCAGAAAACCAGGTTGGCTACTATGACTGAAAAATCTACACTATCTTAACTGGTCACAACTGATTGCTTGTTTAATGCTTATTATTTAAAATTAACACAAATTACAAAATTTCAGACACACCCAACTCCTGTGCTCATAAAATATATCTTCTGTCATATCAAATTTCAGTAGATTGTAAAGAATTTTCTGCTGAGATATTTCATTTCAGCATGTATTAAAAGAATACTGAGAGTACTCTCCCCACCTATCAGCGACGTAACGATGCAATCCCAGTTACGCTTTTAGCCCTCCCCATCCAAAGAGTCGTTTTGCAAGCCCCTCTGCAAGCACAGCATGATGGTAAGAACAAACCATCTCTCATACAGTGGTGAAAACCACCATCGGGCTATAGCCTAAAGTCTGTCCTCTGTGGTGGACACACAGACCCCAGACTCCAGGACACAAAATAAAGCAGACTTCAGCTCTGTATTTTAAGGCAAAGACAAACCCAGCTCCAACTGCAACAGAGATGAGTACCTCCAGCTGCCACCAGTTCCCAAGAGCTGAAGTTGCTCACCATTATGCAGAGACTGGTCGTACTTTACGCAATAAATTTTAACCTCAACATTGAGGCAGGATGTTACCACCCTACCATAAAGACAGCCACCACAGATTGAAAAAATCATAACGCAGATTAAGCAGCAAATGCAGTAGCCAATAGTGTGCATGCAAACATCGTGTTAAGACTGTTACATTTCCAGGCCTGTTAATTGGGTAAACACAGGTTAGATAATAATCTTCCATTTCTCTTTTTATTTTACATACTTTCTAAGAACAGACGGGGCCCTCACGGGGAAAAAAGGAGCTTTACCAAACGTTGGACATGGAATTACACAGACTTCAGTTACAAAGATTAAAACTCTGATCTGGTAAGGAAAGAACTCTTCCCCTGCTTATGAATACATGTTTAAAAAGCCTCATTAGGCAAAGCAGCAGCCTGACTCTCAGTCCAGAAGAGAGAAAATACAAAAAAAAAATTTTAATACTGTACTAAAAAAAAAGTATTATTTTTAAAGAAAACAGAGACAGCCAAAGCAGACTGTATGGCAGCAACTCTTCCTAGGGAAGGAGAAAACAAGTGTGTGTATATATATATATATGGCATAGTACCTAAACAGACATTAAAACTGCTTTAACTGCCAATGTTTTATCAACTGGATGTACTGGAAAAGAAATACATTCAAAATAATAGTAGTTTGGAGTAAACGTGCTACAGGAAACGGAAAACGATCTGTCATGACTATACATGTACAAACCAACAACAAAACTTATTTACAAACATTTATGCCTCCAGGCATAAAGACCGAGTTTAATACTTGTGAAATGTATCCGATTGCTAGATCTGGTGCGTTCCAATCTTTAGTAATAACAGAGTCACATTTCTACACTGCAATAACCGTATGGCTTCAATTAGGTCTATCCTGAAGTCTTTGCATCTAGTCGATCTGTACTACAAACCTGAAAAGCTCTACAGGTATTTTAACTTTCATTTGTAACGTGGATGTGCATCCGCTACCTCCCCGAGACTCCCCAGCGCTCCGCCCAACAAACAGCCGGCAACCCAGAGCTGGTACGGTTAGAAACTTTGCCAGTCTGCTCACAAAATGGGAATTTTGGATCACGTGGATTCATTCTTCAAAGCATACATTTCATCATCCGCTACATTTTTAAGATTAAGAAAAAAGATTATATAAAAACAATTCCGTATGCAAAAAAACCTAAGCCCAGAAGTGATTAAAAATAGACTAAGGTGGGCATAATTAGTAACTAATAAAAAAGCTAAAAGTCCTATTTATGGAACTCAACACTTCACTCAGTCATATAGTTAACTGCCCTCAAAGACTAACAACCAGACCAATTCACAAGTACCTAAGTTGCTTACATAATTAAAAGATGTAAAGTCAAAAAAATATATTTTATCCCTTCAAGATCAGGAAAGTAAAATAAAATGCTGGTTCTGCAACAGTGCAACAACTGCAGCATATTTTGCACGCAGCACATGATTTGCTACATTTAGTGGCACTTAAGTATTATGCGGTAAATACTGAAAGTAAGACAAGGTTCTGATCTGCATACGCATAATCACATCATCATTACCAGAGTTGCTACGCTACAGCTTTCTGAATAATACCAACTCAATTTTAGCACTTCGATCACTAGCCTTAATACATGTCAGCGTCCTGCTTTACATCTTGCTAAGAAAGTAATCACTGAAGCCAAGTATTTAATGAACTTGCCACTGGGCTTGGACCAGGTTCAATCTGACCAATCGTTCTCATCAAACTCTGAATCATCATCAGAATCGCTGTATTCCACAGCAATACGTCTTGAAAGGATGGTTGCCACATCATTTCCAACAGGCTCTCGCTTTGCTTCTTGCTCACGTTGCTCCTGCACCTTTTTCAGCTGGATTCCTGTAGAGACAATTACTCTCAGACAAAGTTTTCTGCACAAGAGATTTCAAGTTTCATATTGTTGTTAGTAAGTTTTTTTGTATTCTAACAATTTATTCAGGAAGAAGCAGAAAAAAAAGAAAGCACTGAGTTAGAGAGCCTCCCTGAGCAAAGAAGAGAGAGAGACAAAAAAGGCAGATTGGAATCCATTCCCAGAGACTGAATACTTCTAGACTTCTAAAACTGTCAACTGTATGTTAAAACTAAATATTCAAGACTGTATGGGTCCTTTTGATCTTTTGACCATTAGACCTACAGTTCCATTTTGTAAGCAAAGTCAGCAACAGCCATTAGTCACTGGTTAAAAATCAGTGGGCTGAAGCCTGGTGTTGGATAACTCAGTTCTGAACAGAAGCAAAAATCCATGTACCTCTACTGGCTAATTTACATAATGAACACAAGTACTCTTTTCATTTGACTATGTCCACACGAGCACTAGAACGTGTTTGACAAAGCTGTACATCTTTGGGCATTAGAAAAAGATCCAAAGTCGGGGCTGATGCATGTTAGAATGGGTGCGTGGTACCTCTGGTTAACCAGTCTCTGTGTTAATCAGTTTCCCAGCTGGGAACAGAATCCATGAACTCAGATCACTGGAAAACACAGTGCTTTCACTGAAAAAAAGAAATACCTAAAGTGTCCGCTTACCCATTCGAATGGCAGCAAGAAGATCGCTCCGTGCATCGCTTATTGGTGGCTGCGCAGGTTCATGACGTTTCGCCTCTGCAGCCGGAGGAGCGTGCATTGGGGAGGAAGAGAGGGATGAACCTGCAGCAGGAGGGCCTGGAGGGGGAGGAGGTGGGCCGGGAGGAGGAGGAGCGGTGACAACAAGCCCACTGGAAGGAGGAGGATGAGTAGCTGCATACGTAGAGCCAGTCACCAGTCCAGAATGGGAAGGTGGCACAGGAAGCTGGAGGGGACTAACAAATGCTGTTTGTGCTGAAGGAATCATAGGGGGAGGAGGAGGAGGGGGAGGACCTGTAGGATTGTAATAATCCACCATCTGAGCTGGAAGCATCCTATATAAGACAGAACAAAAACATTTAATGCATTGAAAGTTAGGACTTAGAGAATCATCACCCCTTAAACTGCTCTCATCCAACCTCAGCTAAAACAAAAATCAAAAGGATTTTAAACTGGTGAGTTAAATATGCAAGTGATTATAAGCATATGAATTCTCAAATATTGATAATACATTGAGAGATTTAAGCCAGATGACGAAGTTAAAGGCAGTGTTCCTTTCAGCACTCCACAAAGTGAGACTTTTTATCTTAATACTCCTGCCTAGTGAAGTATAAAGCTGTATTTGTTACTAAACATCTACTCTGTGAGAATATTAAGTACAATGCCTATAATGAAGAAGGGACCAAGAAAACTGGAGACTATGCATATCACTTCCACAGAAGACCAAGTGTAAGAACAAATATTAAGGGATAATAAGAGACAGAGGCACGAAGGACAATGGAAAGTATGAATGGAAAGATTTACCCAAAGGTATATCATGCATCTCATGTGCTTCTTTAGTCAAGTTTATCAATTTAAATATTATTTAATTAAATTGATACATTTGATTGATACTTTAAAGAGGAGGAACAGGGAAGAGCTAATTTCTTTGTTAAAATGTCACTAAAAAAATTCTTAAGCAGAAAAAATGGGAATTAATGTGAGAGTTATGAAGTAGGTAAAGAACTAGATATAGGAGACAGGAGTTGCAGGGAAGTTACTGATGGCATTCAGTGATACATGTCAATGTATGACAACTGTGATACACTGACAATGGCCATGTACCTGGGGACTAAGCACAAGTATTTCTGTTATAAACCGGAAATAACAGAGAAAATGCAGGTTGAAGCAGTCAATCAGAGTGTAACCGAGTCATGTACAGCATGATACAGTCATGAATCGGGCAAATGCTGTCCCAGGATGTATCAAGTGAGACTGAAAAACCTTGCCTTGCTTAGTTTAAAACACGGGCAACAATGATTACAGTTGTCCTGAGGTTACAACTTGAAAGTTTAAGCTATCTAAGCAAAAGAACAAACAGACACAGACTGGTTAGAAAACATGTTTTCTTGCTATCGGAGAGCCAGTACTCTGGAGCCAGCCTTCCTTCAGAATGCATTCAGGCAAAATACCTACATAGGAGTTTGATAAATTCGTATCTTGAATTATGGTGGTGTCTGTGACGATAGGGGAACTTGGTTCTGTGTCTGAGGAGATCCCTTCTATTTCTGTCATAAGCTCCTTTAAAAAGTCATTTCAAGGATGCAACACAGACTGCCATATTAATCACATTCAGCAATACTTTTTCTGCACTTTGCCTGAGTTTAAAATACTATTCAAATTACGCTATTTTCCACATTAAAGGAAAACTATCCCCTTTTTAATACCATATTAGGAACCCTTAATATTTTACAAGCATATTGATTTCACCACATTCAATACACAGTTCATTAATTCTGCTTTCACTACTTCTTCACTTAAATTCAGTTCATACATAGAAATTATGCCAATTTTTTTTCGGTCCTCCCAGGTCGATAACAAATGTATTTGGGGTCTTTTTGCGTGTATGCATTATGTGTTATGATGGTTATGAAAAACATGCATCCCTCTATTTTTGTCAAGAATCCACTGGAATAAATCAGGAGTTTTACCCATATTCTGCCGGTACCACAGGTACTGAGCTATGTTGGCCCTCTGAAGGCTGGGGTGGAGGTGGAGGTGGTTGCTGAGGTCTGTTTAAAGTAGCATGTCGTACAGTGGTGGAAGGTGGTCTGTATTCATGCTCATGGCTTTGGGATGCTGCCATGTACTGTGGACCATCTCCTGTTCCATATGTAGGCATTGCTATTTGCTGATGGAGGGAATGATTCGGAGTAGCAGGATAAGAATAATCTGTAACATCAGATGCATGGGACCTAAAATTAAAGTAAATGGATGCAGAAGAACAGATTATGTGAGTGTAACAGGGTATTAACTAAATAGCTCACAAGAAAAGCTAAAGAGAATGCAAACAGAATTATTCTTCTTTGTAACAGGACTCCCTGATTATCAAGCACCATTCCCTTCTAAGTCCACACAAAGCACAACAACAAATGCAACAAAAAAACATGGTTCAGCTTAACACGACTTGAAAACAAATTAGTCTGAAAAGTCAGCATAAAAGGACTGAAACTGAATGTTTTCAATCTTTCAGCATACTAGCTACATGCAGAATGTCCTCCTATAACGCAGAGGCAAAAAAATTTAGAGCTTTCTCCAGATTTTAGAGTTCTTTACTAACCATAAGGAGATATGTTGTTTTTGACAATGATTTTGACAGTCCACTGTTTGAAATGATAATACTTATCAGGCCTGCCTTAAGTTAACAATGGCAGCAGAAAAAGGAAAGCAATACTGCAAGCACACACAATTATGCAGAAGACTATATTCCACCAAAGCAGAGAAAACCAATTTCAAAAGTTAGAAAGTGCTTTTTATTTTGTTTGCACAATTAATTTTGCTGGAAAGGCTTAGAGAAACTGGGAAAAGTAAATATTAGTTGAGCAGAGAGTTCATAAAGATACAAAGTCTAGGATGCTCTGTCAAATAAGCCCAAGAGAGGGAGCAAAAGGATCTCTTCATCCCATTACCGCAAATAGTTGTTTTAGTAATGAACAATCGTGCAGCCAGGCTTTTAGTGAACAGAGTAAACTGATGCACTTATCTGTAAGACTGGAAGCAAGGTAAGCAACAAAAAGCCAGGGCTTTGAGTAAAACAAAATGACAAACCCTTTGGGCATTTTGTCCTCTTTCATGCTTCCTGCCTGCTCCATTTTCTTTGCGTCACTCATGAACTCAATGCCCATTTTCCTTCTCTCCCACTCTTCTTTTCTTGTTCTTACTTTTCTCACATTAATTTGCTGGTTTCTGTTTGGATTCAGCTTGTGTTTCTCTCTCTGAAGTACAATAAGTATAACAGATACATTGTAAATTGTCGCAGTCTGGACACTCGGATGTCAATGTTCAGCGCGTAATTCTTACAATTACCAAACGAGAAGAAACATGAGCTTTTTTTACTTTAGCATTAAAAAAGAACCACAGTATAGCCAAATACCCTTCTTTGGGACCTTATTTACAAAACACTGCTCATGCAGTAGCTGTCAGCATAAAAGCGTCTCTGAAACCAGTACTTATTTCTATATGTATGGGAGTTTTTTATAGCTTAGTTCCTACAGCTAAGACTAACAAAACAAAAATTCAAAAGCCTTCTCTCCGCCTCACTACCACTCACAAAATTAACCCTTCACGCATGTAAAACAGATTTCAGGATTAAATTTCAGTGAATAGAGTATCAGTGATTGAAAGTTCTCCATGCATTATAAAATTTGATAGAGGCTTATATAAGTACAAGATATCTGTCATATTATAACATCTATATCCAACATAATGATGCACCCTATAATTTCTGCTTAAAAAACCCTACAGATTGCAAATACTATGGATACCTGCAAACAGTCAAATACATGTTGACATTGCTGGGAGATAAAGCAAAACACTTCAATATGATTATTTAAACTTGGGAATCCTGGAAGCAAGGTGTTAAGGCTAGAAAAAGACTTGAAACGTGTGAAACACAGAACTCATGATGAAAAAATCCACATCTTGCACTTGACAGCTGAACATCAATATCATTTTACCAGATCAACCTGTGGAAAGCATAGTCTTAAAACATTACAGACTGACAAACAGGAGAGAATATTTTGCATTTGAAACTGTAAAAAAAAAAAAAGTAAAAATTGGTGATTAAAGGGTTTTAGACAGAGAGGGGGTCTGAATATATTATTGAAACAGCAGCAGCAATTTTTTAAAACTTTTTTGTTTCAATTACAAAAGGATCACTCTTCACAAAGACCAAAACATTAATATACAAAGTTCTGAGCAGATTTTCTTTTTAAAAAAAATTAATCTCCACTGGACAGCAGACTAAAGGTATTGGTCCACACGTTTGCAGTGGTGGCTGTTTCCTCAACCCAGCCATTCAATAATTTAAACACTAAAATTGTCACATACTTTTTCCAGTAGATTCTATTTATTCCTAACATTACTGCTAGCAATTAACCATGACAGAGAAAATTAAGTGGGAAAATCCTCTAGTGAGACCAGCTTAGTGAAAAAACTCAAACCTCCGTGCACACCAGGAGAAGGTAACTCCCACAGAGCTCAAGGGGAATCTTAGTCAACGAAGATGAATGTGTGTCTCTAAGCAGAGATTTCTGCTATTTCAAGCAACAATGTTGCATCTAGTTCTGTAGCTTGCTTTTTAGACAAATAGAACATCGATAAAGCGGAACTATTCCCCCATTAAAGCATTCTGTTAGAGGTGAAAGTATGCTTGACTGAGTAGATCACAGAAAAATACTTATTAAGCTATCAGCAGCATAACGTACGACAAACTAGACATGAAGGAAGAGGTACTGACATTATCTAGTAGAGGCAGACTTTAATGCTTTTGTAACTACAGCTACTCAAGATGAAATATAAAGCGTGCAACAAACACTTATTTCACTACAGTGTGTAACATTATGATGACAAAATGCTCACCTGAAGCTGAGGAAGAAAAAAAATCATTACAGAATTTGTTACGTTATTTATGCTTTAAAATAATTTTGAGAAGAACTTTAAAACATGCATTGTATGTTTTCTCTCTTCTAGCTATTCCCAACCTGTAAAAACACCTAATTCTACTCAGTATTTCTGAACATACAACTGTGGTATAACAAACAGCTTTGCTGTAAACAGACCTAGTATCTGGGGACAGTGATCCCTCGGAAGATGCTCCATGGTACACACTTTGAGACAACCTGTTGTCAGGTCTAAGCTCTTTGTCATATGCCATCATATTCCACTCCTGGCGTCTGTTCCTGGCTTTTCTAACCTTTTTCACCTCACGGGTGGTGCCATCTATACGCTTTTGCTCCTAATGTTCAAACAAAAGAAATAAAGCATGCAAAGAGAGAAAAAAAGGAAAGGAAAAAAGCTGGTTAAAATGCAGTTAGAGTGCGTGAAAATAAGACCAGATTTACAGATGAAGCCAAGTCTTCATAAAATTTCTCTGCACTGAAAATGAGAGTATCTCCTTACACTACAAACCTCGTTAGTACTAAGACTGCTGCTCTGCCCTTCTTCTGTAGGATGCACATGCTCATGTGATAACGACCTACTGGCTTTCCCAACACAGAAATGTGACTGATCTTAAAAGCCAGAAAATTTAACATATTCTGACATTGTATGTCATTTATTTAGACCGTCCTGAAGAACTCGTCACTTCCTTCTCCCACAAATGAATCTTACACAAATATGTTACATACGCTCAGGGTTATTTTGGTTTTTTGTTAAGGTCACAATCACCTGAGACTTTGGGGAAGTATAGAAAAATTAGAAACACTTCCCTATTTCATAGTCTATACGAAATGATTTTTTTTGTTTAACTACCTCTCCCTTCTTAGATCTGATTAACTACCAAAATTCCTCCTAGTTTTTCCTCATCATTGTATCCCATTATCTTACATAAAAATGAATGACACTAATCCTCTCTGCAATGTGTCACTAATATTCAGGCCAGTAATAATACATTACAGCTTGATGGCTTCATGACAAATCAGTCTGTTTAGTTTTTTAAATCTTTCTATATAGTTTCAGGCCCAATCAATGTCAGTGTTTATCTATCAGTAAGACCTCCTAATAGTGGGAAGGGTATTTATGTGCCACTTTTTCCTCAACATTTATGAGATGTAATAATATTTCATTTTATTTTTTTAATCAGCTCTAGAGCCCACATCTTAGAATACTAATTCAAAAATACATTAAACATGTTTTATCTATTAATAAGTCAGTATTAGGCTTTTGTCTGCTAGAAAAATAGAAAATAATTATATTGATATTCTGAGAATACAGTCATATTCAATTGCATTTAGAGAAGAGTTTGGTAAAATACTGATATACAAGCATTTTATTGTGGAATCTCTGCCGTCAAAGTAAGCGATAATAGTTGGAAAGACAGTCTCACCAAAAAGAAAAAAGTACATCACAGACGAACAGAGATATTTTACTCCAACTGTCAAACAGCACCGAGTAAATAATTCTGAAATAGTGTAATTGGCGTTATACAACTAACAAAAAAAATAAATCTATCGAATGACATGCCTGCCCATGTTTTGGATCTCTTCCTTGTTCATGCACGTCCATACAAGGGACCTGCAGATCCACATCTGTTAACATTAAGAAGGACAGAGACAAGTCTTTTTGAAGTTCAACATCCAAATGTTCCGACAACACTTGCTCATTCCTGGCCACTGCAGTGAGCAGATTTTTGATCTGATTCATGTTAAGTAAAGATCATCACCTTGGTTCTTAATTACTTCCTATAAAATCTTTTTCCTCTCCAAACTTTTTAGAATCACACTCTTTTTTATCCACGTTATGAAAGGCTTTACTTTCTCCTTTAATACCACTTCTTCACATCAAAATTTCCCAATACGGGAACTGAAGCAGATGGGAGACAGATTCAGTCATGCTTCAGTTTAAATAAATAAAGTTTTGCTAACCACCATAGTTTGAATATATGCTTGTTAAAGGCTGTCTTTCATTTGATTGCCGCAAAATTAAATTTGTTTTAATTTGTGACTTTTATCCTGGTTCATTTATTAAGATTTTGTTACTAAATCGTTTTGCTACTAAATCATTGCAGAGGAAAGTACAAATAAGCCTTCTGGTTAACCGGAAATATGCTTTAGTTTTCTTTTCTCACAGAGTAGTTACTCCATTTTCTAAGGGTCACAACTACATGTTTCATGCAAGTTTCTAGATAAAGTAAATATCCACCTTTTGACTAATGTATGATGCTGCTCAGAAGACAATCATTTTGATACAATTCCTGTACCATAAGGAGTGCTTACATGACTGCTTACATATAATCACCTATTTAAAAATTCGGTTTTAGAGAGATCACTATGTTTTTTATGAAAAAAGTAAAAACATACGCATGCATAAACAAACAACACAAAATAAACACAAAGCTTAGTTTGTTTTTATTGGATCAGATTCCAGCTGGATAGGTTGTTCCAGACCAGCATCTGTAAGTGTGCTAATGAATAAACATGCTGAAGCCCTTTTTTACTCAGACAGTACTGAACCCTACTTCTATTGATTTTAGAATCAAATATTATATCAATACATCTCTAAAACACTTCATTTCTTCCGAAACAGTGGGGCAAGCCAATTACTAGCAGCTGACAAAACTATATTACACCTCTAATAGAGTAGTTTTAAGATGTTCCAGGAATACTTGTCATTACCTTGACAAATAATGGTGACAGCTCTAGTTTTAATACCCAGGACAATTACAACAGAGTTTTTTGGGGGGAGCTGAAGCCTTTCAAAATAACTACAGCTAGAAATCTTTCTTATGCAAGTTAAGCAATATTAAGAAGAGTTACTTCCTTTACCCAAGTGTAACAGAAGCTGTGGCAGACAAGTGGATGCTGTAGGTTAAGCCAGAAAATAGGTACCTCATTCAGCTGTCAGCAGGAAGCAATTTCAGCAAACACAACAAACATAAGAGCCCTCAAACAAGGTTAAGTTAATTTTAAGTTTGATATTTGCATTAAGAGTTAGCAAATGATATTTCAAGCATCTTAAGAATTAGAGCTAGTAATAGAAAGTAGCTTCAGCAACTATTTGCAATACTTTCAAAAAACTGGAAGCATGAGCCTAGAGTACTTTCCTGACTTCACAAATTTACAAGATCCTAACAATCACAAGTCCTCAAAAAATGTAAGCCCTCCAAAATTAAAGATTTCTACTTATTTAAATAACTAATCATCCCTCAGAAAAAAGGAGGAACAATAAAAAGCAAAGTAGAACAACTTTTCTTTGGATAACCAATGGTTAGCAACTCGTCTACTATGGTAATTCAATTCAGAATATTACTGATATGTTGAAGAGTCAAAACTAACTTCACTGAACTCTTAGGCACTGATCTACTGAGAATTTGACAGTAAAAAAAAAAACAGAGACTACACCACAGATTTTAAAACTTAAAGAATTAAAATTAGAGTTTTCTTCGGAGACAAAGTTCACCTGAAAGAGCCAAATCACAGAAAGCTTGTGTTAGACTTCTTCAGTTAAACTGAATACAGAAACAATAAATAAGTATAAATTTTCCTCCTTTCAAATATCAAACTCCTCACAAACCTTTTGCTGCAACAATTCAAGCAATTAAGGCAAATTACTAAAATAATATTGGAAAACTGATTCTCTGGTGCAAGGAGTACTCTCAGGGCTTCACTGACTACCTGAAAAATTGAGGCTAAAACCCAGCTGTATTTGGTCAGCTGAGTAGGACTGCATTTGGATGTCTAGTTTGTAATTTGCTAAACAATACACATCTATTTCACCTGCATAGTTTCTCAACAACTTTCATATTTTGTACTTCTGTAGAATACAAATCGCGTAAGGAATTCTCACTTAGTAGCTTCAAAATACAACTTGAGCCACAAAATTGTTAATAGATGCTCTGGATTCATTCCTGGCCACTGCTATTATAAGGACAAGAACAAAAGAAAATGACAGTCTGTTAAGCAACCTGTGGAACAAACGGTGCCTGTGAGACATCTCACCCAAACCCTCTGGCTCTCTAAAGGTTCCAGATGAGAAAAAGCTAATTTGCACACCAGGTTCTGAAAAGCTAAAAACCAGATTTCCTCCTGTCAAAGTGACACCTACCCATGGAAATTCAAATCTATGCTGCTCTCCTCTTAGTTGGTCTTGTCATGTATTTAATCAAATCAAATAGCACTTCAGTTACAACTCGTCACGGGGTAGTTCTGTGATGTACGGCTATAATCCTACATGACTAGAATGGAGCAATTTTACATCTGGTTTGTAGACTGTAATAAGACAATTAAAATCTATAAAAATAGATGGAATCAAGTGAGATGTGTTGCCTAAAATATAGTCTAAAAGCAAGTTTATATATAAAGTGGTTTTGTAAAAATCTCTCTAAAGCTACCAAAAATTTTTCAAGCGATACTCTGCTATAAATTATTTTTCTAAAGGCTTTTGTGTTTCTTCCTTTTCAATATTAAATCAGAATGGAAAAAAATAGCAGTTGATAGTTTCCTTTTATCCCTCTGTCTAGTGAAAAGATCTAAATTTGAAGGGAAAAAGGTGGGAGGAAAAAAACCCAAAGGGTGCAATTATCCCTATGTATTTTTCATAAAGAAATACTGAACGACATTTAAAAAAAAAACACAACTAAACCAGAGAATGAAAGCTGCTTTAATTATTTCAAGTCTTCTAATCAGCTCTGTGACTTACCATACTGAGAATAACAGTGGGATTATATCCTTGCGTATACATTTGTATATAATTATACGAATAACCAAGTGAATATTTTCCAATACTTTGCTTTAGACAGTAACTTCCACTGAAAATGCTTACACAACTTTTTCAACTCTATTTAATATTTCAATGCTGAAATACCTGCCAAAACAGAAAACATTGTCTCATACTCCTAACAGGAAGTCATAATTTATCTCTTCCAGAACTTTGAAAATCATGAATTCACACAATGTTTTAGTTAAACCAAGTCTTCACGTTTTGTTTAAAAATGTTGTAGTCTTGATTCCTTGTTCTGTTACTAGACAAAAATTTAACAGAATTTTATAAAAACAGAACAGAAAAGCCTCCCAGTCATGCCCTACAATTTGATTTCTAATCAGGTACCATATATATTAGCATATATATACACATGTATTACACACACAATGTATATACACAAATACACATTAGCGTGTATATTCACATATTAGACAGTATGTATACATACATGCGTATAATACATGTATATATATGCTGATACAGTCGGATACCTGCTTATATATAAACATGTACTGGTATGTTGAAAAATATGACATACATGCCTATGTGTACATACACACATGTATGTGTGTGTATGTACTAAAAATTAAGTAGCTTCCTTCTACTTCCTCTGAGCAGTCTGTGCATCTTGTTTGGATTCCTTTTATTTTAAATCCCTTATCTCTCACTGAACCTATCTAAAAGGGCACCTTTTGCCAGATAAGATAGGCAGTCATTGCTTCAAAAATCTTCTTCAATTTTTTTTCATAATTATCTTCAAAAATCTTAAAGCCCTCAGATTTGATAAAAAAAATTGACCGCAAAGAAGCTGCAGTAGCAGCAACTAATTTCTTTATTCAAAACTAAAATCCATTAAGAAAGTCTTGATTGCATCACAACACACATCTTGGATCAAACCGCTGAAGATATTCCAGAAGGACTGAAGACACTTTCCTATGAAAAAGTCTTTTTTGTTGGTTTTAAACTTAGAGGAAACAGAATATTTCTCCTAAAATTAATCTTCTCCTGTTGCTGAGCCACGGAGTAATTTTGCTGTGCATTATCATCTTACTAACTTTTAAAAGGTGTAGAAAAATAGTGAAGAGTTACTGTCAAGGAATTAAAACCCCAACAAAGTATTTATTTCTGGATAAGCTCATGTTTCGCTACAGGACTTGATCCTGCTGGATAAAGAACTATGAAAATAAAGGAAACTGTAATTCAAATTCTCCCCCCCCTCCCCCCAGTCAGTGTCTTTTTCCAAAGCACAACAGGGCCATTTTGCTGAGTACTAATAAGCAGATGCTGGCAAAGGATTAAAGAAAGTATCTTGGAAGATAACTACAGTTCCTAAATTAAGAAGATAAACACAGTTCCTAAAATTCAATTTGCCAACTTCTTAAAATAGACAGTATGAGCTATAAAAACTGAACCAACTGCATCTACAGCCACATATAAAGAGGAATAGTCTTTCCACGCATACAAACTAAGTATGACCTAGCAATTTTTACGCCTGGACAACAACTGTACACAAAATTTTAATGCATACATTTGCTATTATGTTTCTGCTTTTACCTTCTGTCTCCTCTTTTCTTTTCGCTTATCCTCAGTATCTTGTAACATTTTTTCTTTCCAAAGATCAAAAAAATAGGAAGGATCAGTATAGAACTTCAATCCATCTTTCTTGTCATCCCTGGAAATACAGCAGAAGAAAAGCTAAGAAAATATGAATTAGTATTTTTCAAATCAACAATACTCACCTTTGACGATCATCCAAGCTTAATTTTTTTTGCATTATAGGATGACAGCATGCTAAGTGCATTAAATGCCACTCTTGGTACTTACAGCTTACAATTGTCTTGATTCATGCCAAGAATTTGAGGGGGAAGGAGTGGAATACACAGCCTTTTGGGAAACATGCTCCCAGGCTCTGTCTCATCAGAGCTCAGCAGGAACTAACCAGGGTCCCAGAGCAGCCGCCTCACCAGGGTGAAATTCACTGGTGCTGCAAGATGATCAGTGCCAAGACAAGGTGTGTAGAAGACAGAGGACCATTAAGAATAGAACTCAGCTGTCTCAAAAGAACTGGAAAAGGAGTATCTGGCTCAATCCAGACGGGTTTTAAGATCTGGATTCAGGAACAAGCTGGGTCTGTGTACCTTTGCCCTTATGACAGGAAGCACAAGACAGTCACCTATTCTCAGTGGGACTCTTCTAGCTAGGGGAAGGGCTAGGAAAGGGGTGGCAACTGAAAGGTTGAATCCTACCAGGCTACTCTAACTCTAGGAGGATTTCAGACAGAGCTGATCTGGGCTTGCCAGCTCCAATTGGCAGCAGGAGCCAGGGACACTCAGACTAAGAAACCACAAAAAAGCTATGCTATCAAATCTTAATTTGAACCCCTGGCCTGGAAATAGGAAATCCTCTAATATCCTAAACTCCTGGAAATCAATGAGTATAAGGGGAGTCAACATGGCAGGGCAGCTGGTATGGTCCAAACAGCATACAGTGGTGATCCCAGTCTAGCTTGCTAAATTGATGTCCTTCAGAGTCACTTTTGGTTGTGGGTTCCTAATTTCTTCAGTTTGAGGGCAAATTTTGATGGCAGCTGAATACTAATTTCTACCAGCAAGATCAAGAGCGATGGAGATCCAGCACATGGAAACCTTACAACCACTGGAGCAGAATACAGAGACTAGATCTTGTATACTGTCTGGTCATATGGCCATAAACCCCTTACTTTTAGTGTATAGATCTTCTCACTACAAACATCTAACCTACTGACAGGGGCACTGGGACCACTCTTCCACCCCTCCAGCTTTGGACAGACTACAAATTCAAATTTGTTTAAGCTTTGTCCAAGGTAAATTTGGTAGATGTAAAAGACTTATCAAGAAATATAATTTAAGTAAATTTCCCTAAAGTATCACTAATAAAACAGGAATAAAAATAAAGGTCACTGACACTGCAATCCACATACATATTAGGACATAGCTGTGCAAAACAGCTGATCAATAACAGCTCTTTGTAACTGGATGCCTACAAACAATCAAACACCACCATTGTCTGCAATAGTGGCAAAAAACATGGCCTTCAGCTATAAATCGAAAAATTTTACCTTTCATGTAAAAGCTCTTAAAAATAAAATACACTGCAAATGCTCTGCTATGTCATTCCTAAAAAAAAATCCAAATAATTCACTGCGGACTGAGTGCCTGCTTCACACAGATACCTCACAATCTAGTACCTCTCAAAAGTTGAAGGACACAGTAAAAACACATTGTCCACAACCATTCAGACAGACAAGTTATACTCACTTCATGAGCAACAATAAACTTCAAGGAAACAGGAAAAGAAAACAGGAAGGAAGTCCTGCTTGCTGCTCTTTTATTCACCAATAAGTAACCAGGAAAAGAAAAGGCGAAGATTACGTGTGCACACATGTGTGTATGTTGTGGGGAAAAGGGAGAATGGAGGGAAGGCAAAAGCAACAAATCCAGTTTTCTGGATAAATTAACCAAACACAGCAGTTTAGTAAATTATTAAATTTCTTTTCACGTTTTACATAATCAATAGCCCTTGCTGTCTGATCCTGTGCTGCCATGTAACACCTTAGCTGAAATATGATGATTTTCGTCAGGTACACCTTACAATTTTAAGTGTGGTAACAGCAATTTTTTGTTTCCATAAACAGGGAAGTCCCTGAAAAAACGAATCTCAGCAAGCAATACAGCTTTTTCCTTCTGCTATATTTATTCTCTGCATACAAATAGGAGATAAAGGGCAAAACACAAGAACACAGACAATTAATATTTCCGTACCTATAAGGTGAAAGAATATTCAGAGGTGGTGGTTTGTCACTCTGATTATAAATATCAGCCACAGGGTTAGGAATGCTGTTCTTTGAAACTACCTGCTGATCTTGAATTGTTGAGCTCTTAAATGCTTTTTTCATGTTGATATCCTGTAATGATACTGTTAGAAACAAAGATACATTTATCACGGGTCTGAAATTAACATAGGTGGATAAACAAAACTCCATTTTACACTAGCTATTTAAAATATTTTCAGCAAAATACATAAGGAAAACTGGAAGATTTTTCTTTAGGGGATAATCATGACATTTATGTACAAAGGCATATAAGAATTACCATAATAAATTAGATTGAAGTCCCACCTGGTCCAGAACCTCACTTGAAATAATGGGACCATGGACTGTCTTGGAAGATAGTGTCCTGTCCCATGCAGATGTCCAAGGATCTCCCCTTTTTATGAGGTTTACCCTGGACTTCTAATAGCAGAAACATTGGCTTCAAGCCTGAAACACCAGGTCTGGTATTCCTCTGACACAGCATGTTTTATCATTACATGTGGTATCCATACACATTCAACCCCATTCAAAGTTTAATTATGGCCTCCACAACCTCCTGTGAGAGAGAGTTCCACATCTTTTACCATCTTTCAGCTCCAACATCTTTCCATATAATTGAACATCCCTCAATCTTAAGTTTTCCTTATCTCTCTATAGAGAGGAATACTTATCTCCTTTATACAGTCCAGTAACATACTTCTATTTTATCTTTTCGCATACACAGCCCTGGGGGAAACAATACTAGCCTTTTCATTCTTTCTTTTCAAATGAAAGATTAAGTTGCTTTTAATTGTTCCTGTCACTTCTAGCAAGAAGTTGTTTCATTCTTAATATAAATTCTCCTGAGTGACCATTGCTAAAAAGATCCAGATAATGCCAATCACAATTTAGAAGCGGCAGTAAGCTCTCCACGTTACCTTAGGCAACCTGAAATACAGGGGTTTGTCTGCAGTTGAACAGAACATTGAAGTCTTCACTGGCTTGTCTACAATGACACTAACCACTTCTTTAATTGATCCAACTGTTTTACAAACGTGTAAGATGTAGGAGTAGTGCAAACAAAATGCACGGGCTTGATTTCTTTTTATTCCCGTTGACATTTCATCTAGTATTTCTCGTCTATCCATCTGGTTTATCGAGTATCAAGAACAGTGAGAATTTCACTGAGCAAAAGTTTAATATATTGACCACCTGCAGAACCAGAAAGGCATGAAGTTTGATAGAGACCCTAATAAGGTACACTGTTATCCTTTGTCATGATGGAAATCAAATCCCACTCAGACTTCTCTACCCAACATTTTTTGTCATCTGTGGTGAGCTCTTGCCTCTCACTCCAAGACCACTTAGATTCTTCAGTAGCTTTTAAAATAGCAAAAAATTAGAAATAGAATATTTCATTCCAAATTGTCCTTCCCCCATCCATGTTATCTGAATTATCAAAACACCATTTTTGAGAAACTACTTTATTTAAATCTGCCTTTAAGGAAACCAGTAAGGTACTTCATGCAGTTTTTTTAGGTGTATGTGTCTGAATTGATACATTCTTGTTTGAAGGAAGACATTCAAAGAGCACAAATCCCATTTTTATGGGGCTTTTGAGTGTAAGTTATTTACATGCTTTTGAAAACATCAGTTATTTTTTTTTCCAACTGTAGTATTAGTTATATATATAAAACATTTTTATATATACACTGTATCTTAGTTATGTCATTGTCATTATGTCATACATAAGAATGTAAAAAAAAAAATCACTGATGCAATTAAATCTAAAGTTTTTTAAAGTCAACCTAGTAATTGATGTTTTACTTAAATGACTAAGCTACCCAGAAATACATGGAGTGTGCGTCTGTCACATATTGGTGACAGTACAATGAATTATTATAAAGGTTTCAACTTCTACAGCTAAATAGCTAATAAAACTTCTCACTGACACCACAGTGACAGCAGTCTGTATACATAGCTTATTAATGGGAAAGACTATTAGCAATGCAAGAGTATGCTGTCAATTTAAAATAACAACTGATGAAATTCTCAGTCCATACATTGGTTTCCCCTCCCAATGGGCTGCTTTTAATTACTCTGCAAACTCTGGAAACTAGCCAAGAGGTATTGCATAATACAAATGAGACACTAAAAAAAGAAACAAAAGCAAAAACAACCGCTGATGAGGACTGCATTTCCAAAAATGTTGGACTTGAAAGTCATGAAGACTGACGTCATCCACCTCAGCACAGAGCAAGTACAGCGTATGAATATCATCTAGTTTGCTCATATTACCACCACAATATGCCTCAAAAACTAAGCTGAACAGTAGTTATAATAGCTTGGTTTATATTCCCATATAGCTCTTTACCTATAAGATGGCAAAAGAAAAGTGCGAGTATCAACTGTGATTTTTGTGTCCCAAAATCAGAAAAAAAATCAGACGTAATAATTTTCAGACAGTAACAAGTTAAAAATGAAAGGCTAAATATTACACTATTAAAAATCAACAGTAAAATTCAATTTTGGCATTAATAGTAGTATTAAGTATAATATATAAGCTATACAAACATAAATATACAATATATGAACCATATAAATACTACTATTAAATATAGTAAAATGTTCTACTGGAAGATGTCGCTGCCCATGGCAGGGGGGTTGGAACTCGGTGATCTTTAAGGTCCCTTCCAACCCAAACCATCCTATGTTATCACAAGTAGCATTAACTACTACTGAGTAAATATTACACTACTGTCCTGATGTAACAAGCTTTTACATTTTACTAAATGTCAGGAATCATCTAAACAGGGAGTACACGCAGTGGTTGGCTCAGACATGTAACTGAACATGGAAGCAAACATACACGTTACAGCTCTCAGAGCCAGACAGAAAAAGCATGTTCTACTTTCCCAAATTAAGTGGTTTCGAGCAATGTAATTATCTTACTGAAATGCTTTGGGTTTACTTTGTATTTACGAAGTGAATGACCAGAAACGTAAGCAAGTGAAGATGTAACATCATTTTAAAGGAAATGGCTGTTTCTAGTGACTAGAACCCCCTAGAGAATCTCGCCTAGTAGATGCAAACCCGCAGTGCCTCATTTAGGTAAAGATCTTAGATGACTGCAGAACAGATGCTACTAATATAGTTTGTGACCCCCCCCCATCCTTAAATAAAGAATTAGACCTATTGTCTCAAACTTTTTCCAATATTCTGATTTATCTCCAGTACGTTTTTTTTAGATTTATTGACTTCTGATTTATTACATTCACAAACTAAAAGTTTTCCCTGTGAAAAAGGCAGCTCAATGGCTCCATTACTACAGGGGCTTCTTGAAGCAACACTAAGTCAAAAATGAAGACAGTTATATGACTCAAGAATATTTTTTCTTGTTCTGCTAACATGATTTTTCCCAGCTTGCCTTTCTGAAAAAAAACAAGATGAAATATCGGTTCAGGATTACTTTGAAATGACAGAGACTGTTGTGTAATTAAATACTGTGGTCTTGTCAACATCACTTCTGGCTCAACGCTTTCATGCGATTACCTACCCTCTTCTACTGTCGAATCCAGCTGGGTAACTTTGACAGCAAGGCGATCAATTCTGTCTTGAAGGGAATTTGCTCTGATGTAGAAGCTGTTGGCTTCATTAAACAATTCACCAAATATGTCTTCAGCATGTTTGCCTGTGTAAGAAAATATACAGGGAAATCCCTTTGCTAAGGGCTTACAAAACCCAAGACAAATGGCTTCCATATCATGAAGTTATAATAAAACACAGTAGCTGCAGGATTATAACAGCTCAGTTTGTCATTCAGCAAAATTACAGGCAATAGATTTGGACAAAATCTCAAAATATACCGTAAATGCTGCCTGAAGTCTGTTCTCCTGGACATTCTGGTTAGTCTTCTACTTAAATAAATATTAATCCATATGTAGCTGAACTACTGCCAATAGACACACAACTGATCATTAAAACCTGCCTCTGTGATGAAAACAAAGGCCCATCAAAGTTACGTCTGGCCATAAAAGCTTCTGAAGTAAATTTTGAAATCTAAAATCTTGCAAACCATTAGGATTTAATTGTAAACATGAGCAAAAGTCAACATCAAAATGAAGGCAAAGTGAAACAGAAAAAAAACAGGATCCTCATGCAAGGCAGCCCACTTACCTCTGAAAGTGCTCACTGTAGACATGTTGCCCTGTCACTGGAGTCATTTGAGAGACTAAGATGTCACTGGCCACATTTACCCATGGCCAGTCTGGACTTGCTATAGCACAAAAGAGGAGCCTTCAGCCTTTTCAGCCTCCCTTTCAGCTGCCTTATTTTTTCAATCCCTATGAGACTGGATAGTCCAGTTCAGATCTGCAGCCTCAGGACCTACCCTAAAGTGCTAGAAAGGACAGGAGCGCCACATGATAAACCCAATCCCCTCTGGGGCCACAGATCCTCGTGCAGGCCCATTCCTTTTCTAGACCTCCCACCTCCCAAAGTACTAGGCATCCTCATCCAGAGTTTGACTCTCCTTCTGCCCCAGTCCAAACCTCTCAACCGCTCCAGATCAGAGTCCCCAGTTTAACACTTCTCCTGCCCCAGAACTTCCCCTACAAATTTCAGATCCTACCCAAATCCA
>VYZM01013894.1:0-16510 GCA_013398915.1 Dromas ardeola | reverse complement strand
GGGGGGGGGTGGGGGGGTGGGGGGGTGGTGTGCCGGTGTGTGGGTTTTTTTAAGTAAAGCCTAAAATGAACGTCAGGCATTAGTAAAAGTAACATGTTTTGATACAGTAATGTTGGCTTACAAAACCTTATTTTCAGCATTAAAGAGATTTCCTTGTTACGCATACAGTAACTCCCATTATGAGACAAATAAGCTACTATAAAACCATAGTGAGTCTCAGACCGAATACAGCAGTTAGTCTTCTCTAAAAATCCCCTTTCAAGACTTGAAGGCTGAAAAGCCGTGTTCCATGAAATCTGGCACTGTATCAACAGATCTCCATGGAGCTGGCAGGGTAGAAGTGCTCCAGAAACCAGCTTCAAGGGGGGAAAAAAAGCATTCTTACCATATATAATCAATCACTAAGAAGAGGCTTAAGCAACTTTTTTTTCGCCAGCTAAAATCATTAAATCTTAGCTAAGATTACTGGGGATGCAGAGGTTACCAATAATAATACTAAATAATTTTTATAGTCTGCTTTCCTCCAGCATTTCAAATAAATACATTTAAATATCCTTTGTGGAACCTTTTGTAAACATGAGTCTTTATGTCTTTCTTCAAGACATGTACATATACATCTTGAAAATGGAAACATCATTTTTTAAGAGTCTATGAAATTTCAGAACCTAGCACTGAGCATTTGGAAGTATCATATTGATTTACAGTTATCTCTGTAATTCTTTTCTTTTAGTCAATGCCAAGTGTGGGTGAGTAGGGAGGAAAAAAATAGTATAGTAGTATTACATAGTATAATAAAAGCATAACTGAACAAAACACATGGAGCCCACAAGAACGAACAGCACCATCCACCAGTGGTTTTCTACTTGGGGACTTCTGGGGATGTTCAAAGACTTCAAAAGGAATTCAGAAAACAGTAACAAAGGTTAAGGACTACATTAGCAAGTTATGTGGTACAATAGGAGCAGAGACACCTGCAGAGAAGAGTAGTTGGTACTGATGATCCTGTCTTACATAATTTTATTTTTTTTTGTAGGGAAGCAGGGATATTTGTTCCAAACTAGCCCTCAACCGGTCTCATGGCCCATTTGATGCTGAACACCATCAGGTCTGCTCCTAGAGAGCATCTTTTTAGTTTAGATTCAACCGAAATGAAAAGAGTTCATATACTCCACAACTGGGGAATTCACATCATAAACATACTCCTGGACCCAAACCAAATCGACAGCATAATGCCCCCTAAAGTACCTGTTGTATCAGCATGTTTTAATTCACTACATAAAGGCTGAAAAACAATGGGTTTATTTTGTTTTAATTTTATGAGGACAAGGTGGAGTAAAAAAAGAGGCAAATACTGATTGAAAAAAGACAATCATCTTTAGGCTGAAAACCTGAGACACAGTATTTTTTAATCATGGCTCCCTCCAATATTTACAAATGAAGGCTCCATAGGAAAGGAGGGAATAAAGACATTCTATGCACAAGAGTCAAAGCTTCGTCTGTCCTCTCCTTCCCTGTAAAGCACTCAGCCACCCAACAGTTGGGGAAGGATCCCATCTTCCCCACTAACTGGCAGTCAACCACATACCAAATTCCTGGCAACACAGACAACGAAAACCCACTGAAGGAGAAACAGACTGCCCAAGCCTAGCAAGGTTGCAACTGCAAAATAGCATCAGAAAGCCTATTACAGTAAGGTTGCATAATACCTGTGTTACTACAATATCTGTACACCTAGAAATTAAATTTACTCTCTAAACTTGAGAAAGGCAAGAAGCAGCATCTCAATTACACAGTCGAGAAGCACAAAGCTACTTGATGATGCTGGCCAGCACACAAGGCCCATAGAAGGACTGGAAATTGGACCTAGATCACACCAGTACTTAGCAACAAATGCGTCAACCACAAGATGAATTATGTTTCCTTCTCAGAAGCAAAACCCAGTTATTGCCTTAGGATCCACTCCACTTACAGTTGTGCTTTTTAAGACAGCTGTAAGCCAACCACTCCTTGATTTAATTAAATGGATTCTTTTCCCCATTCCCTGTTTCAGTATTTCTGCTGTTATAGCTGCTGCTCCTGGCTGAGCTGCTTCCAGGGGTGGAATCAGATTGGAAGTAAGCAGAAACATAATCCAGAGGAAAGAAGTCAAAGCAGTTTATGTAATTACTGCCCTTATAGCTGAGACCACGTAAGTGATAGTGAGAGCACTCAATCTGCTTCAGTACAAAGGAAAAAAAAAAACCCAACCAAGCAGTGATTCAAGCTAACCTCCCATTTCATACTGAAACAGGATAGAGGCATTCAAAAGACCAGTTACAAACATTTAGTTGCATAGGTGAATAGCAAGCTAAACACAAGGGATTACCTAAAGTGTGGTAACTAGACCCGACAGATTAATAACTGCTTTCTACAAGAAATGGTGTCAATATTATCATAGAAAGAGGATTTAAGTCCAGTCATATAATATCCTGAGTTGGAAGGGACCCATGAGAACCATCAAGTCCAACTCCTGAATCCACACAGGGCAACCTAAAAGTTAAACCAGATACCCAAGAGCATTGTCCAAACCCTTCTCAAACCCCAAATGGCTTGGGGTCACAATCACTTTCCTTGGAAGCTTCTTCGATTGCTTGACCACCCTCTCAGTGAAGAACTTTTTCCTAATATCCAATCTGAACTTCCCCTGGTGCAGCTTTAAGTCATTCCCTCATGTCCCATCACCAGACACCAGAGAAAAGACATCAGCACCTCCCTTTCCGCTCCCCTTCATGAGGAAGCTGTAGGCAGCAGTGAAGTCACCCTCGGTACCCTCTTCTCCAAGCTGAATCCATTATCTTCAGCTGCTCCTCCTAAGTCAGGCCGTTTAGTCCTAGTCCATCTTAGTCATAGGAATACAGAGCTATGACACTGAGGAGCTCAGAACTGTTGCAATTTTCTGTCACTCTCTGCTGCCACACTTCCCAAAATCACATAGGAGTCCTAGCAAACTGAGAATGCCAACGAAAATTTTATTGAATAGAAGAAAATAGACATCTTATATATTTATTCCTCAGGCTCACAGAGGCATCTGTCATGTTGCAAGGACTGTATTACATGACACCTCATGTACGCATTACAAATTCTGTTTACCTTGTTAGCCACATAAGTACTCTATGCCTACATCATTTCCATCTTCTTTTGTGAATGCTAACTTGGTATAGAGGGATTTCTGTGGTTTGTTTACAAAAAGAAAAAACAGCATATACCCATAAATATTTAAGATCAAATTAATTTTAAAAGCACGAAGTATTAAAGGATAATTCTTTTTAATAAATATACAGTACTCTGAAGGAGGAAGGTGGATAGAAATTCAGCAAAAAATTGGTATCCACTTTCAGGAAGAAGTCACCAATCTGATGAAAGGTACCATCACAACTCAAGAAAAGCAGTTGCTCTTAGCTCCTGGTAAATTGTGAAGGTCCTTTTTTTCTTCTCCAAGAGAGTAAAATGGAAGCAAGCACAAATCGTTTATTAAAAAATAATCAAAGTAACCTATTCTCTATATGTTTTGGATCTAAAATGTCTTAATTCTTACGATTCATAGAGAACAGAACATTTCTTTACTTGTTTCCAATTACTTTAACAATAAATGTCATAAAATTGTATACTAATAGACTCCATGTTGAACTGATCACATTCATATTTCATAATTTCAGAAAGCAACACCCATCTACCAAAATTCAGTAGCCAAACACCTGCAGAGAAGGCACTCAGTTTTATACCGATGCCTAATTCAAGGTCAAGTTGGACAGGGCTCTGAACAACCTGGTCCAGTTGAAGATGTCCCTGCTCACTGCAGGGGTGGTTGGACTAGATGACCTTTAAAGTTCCCTCCCAACCGAAACTATTCTATGATAAGATGCCCTGCCCACATTTTAGAGCCATAGTCCAACCTTTTCCTCCTCTACAGGAGCCCTACTAACAGAGCGCTCTCTTCTTCACTTCAGGCAGCCTTCCAGTACTTAAGGGAGACCTACAGGGAAGATGGGGAGGGACTCTTTATAAGGGAGTGGAGCAACAGGATGAGGGGTAACGGTTTTAAACTGAAAGAGGGGAGATTCCTATCAGGTATTAGAAAGAAATTCTTTACCATCAGGGTGGTGAGACACTGGAGTAGGCTGCCCGGAGGAGCTGTGGATGCCCCATCCCTGGAAGTGTTCAAGGCCAGGCTGGATGGGGCTTTGAGCAGCCTGGTCTAGTGGGAGGTGTCCCTGCCCATGGCAGGGGGGTTGGAACTAGATGATCTGTAAGGTCCCTTCCAACCCAGATCATTCTATGATTCTTCTATTAGGACTGTTTACTAGACATAGACAGATTCTAAAGATTGTTTTCTACTCTCAAAAAAAGAGTCTAGAAACAAAAAGAATAGGGACAGGGTAGTTGCTCCACCCTCTTTCCTATCCACACTCCACAGACTTCCCAAAGCCACCTCTCACTCTCAGAATAAAATATCTTATTCAAATACTGTGTTCTTTTTTGAATATGAAAATTCCTCAGACAGGGCCCATAACATATGTCAACTATTTCCACAAACCCTGAGGACCAGATGCAGCTTCTCTCCAGATCATGGGGAAAATGTACCTAGCTAACTAAATGCTAGCAGGCTTCAGATCAGGCAGCTGCCTGCAAAGATTCTCGGTGCTTTTTAATATATATATTATAAATAAAAATATTATATATATATATAAAAGGAGCCATTAATACCTATTTATAAACTGTTTTAATGCATAGCTGAGGCAGAAAGAAGCTATGCAGCTGCAACCAGATGAAGAGAGTTTAAGTGCAGACCATTTAATCCTATCAATATACAAACTGCACATAAAAAGTGAGGAAGCTTTACAAATTAACATTTTATTTACAAGAAAAGGTATATTACTGCAATAAGTATCCATAAAGCATGCTTTAATTTTACTCATGAAGTTAGAGAGGAAAGGGCAACCATCTAGATCCTGATGAACACTGCATTCTCTTGTGAACTTAAAGAAAGCAATATGAACCTAATTTCAAAGCCTATTTCAAAAAAAATCTGATTATTTCCCCATTCCGGTTCCACAATGGTTAGCCCTGAAGCTTGCCGTAAGTTTGCTTCAAAATCTTTTGCATATTGGACCAAAATACTTTCAATATTGATCTGTCATTAAATTGTTTTAAACAAAAAAGTTTCCTAGATGTTCACTCTTAACACCAGCAAGTAGATTTTAAACCTAAACATGCTGAAGTAAAAACAATGGAAACAAAATCCTAAAATGCTGGTGTCCAGAATGTTTTTGTTGTTCTTTAAACAGCAGAAACAAAAAAGGATGCAGAATTCTGAAGTGAGCTTACTGTAAACTTGCTGTTATTCTGGTGATAAAATATTCTCCTGTGAAATGCAATTATTAGTTTAAATCCCATTGAGCTCACGAGATCCCACATTCCAAGAGAAAGAGATTTCTTGACTACGGCTGTAACCAGCTGGCTGCTGAGCAAAAAGAGGACTGCTATTGCCACCTCTGTGATGAGGCTTCATAAGACAAAACTGCAGTTGTTGGCACCCTGCCTGAGGCTATTTGAGAATCACATCAATTTGAGCAAACCTTGTGCAACTGCACTGCAGACCAGAGGTTTTTGTGTACTGATAGACTAAGACAAGGTACAAACACGTTGACTCTGATTCTCAAAGAATGCCTTTTATAGTTATCTGTGATTACATGGATCTTCCATTCACCCCACCAAATTATGCAACAAACCCATCAATACCTGCATTGCTCTTAACTACGCTTTAAAATAGTAATGTAATCTACAGAGACCACAAGATGCATGTATGGGGGAAAAAAAAAAAATTCAAGCCATTAGAGACTATCTACACACAGTTCAAGAAGCAATTTAACTACACCAGTTAAATTTAGAAACTGATTTAGTTAATCATTGCACAGGCAACCAAGATTTAAATCTCATCTTCAAGCAGATCCCTATGCACTAGCTGCATAATTCAGAAGGGAAGTTACTATGATGCCAATCACAGAAAAAGTTCAGACAACAGGCCAATGACTAGATTTGTTTGTAGTACTGAAGTAGTACTGAATTTCCCACAGTCGCAGACAGTAATAACGAAGAATATTTCTGTATGCATTCCTATCACTGTCTTGGAAAACATAATGACTGTGCTAAGGCTCACACTGCACAGATGCCAGTTTTACACACGGAGGAATAATTGGGTATTAACATCAAACCTATTTTGCCAGGCTACAATTTAAAAATATAAAGTGAGTAAATGCACACTGAATAGAGTTTAACCCAAAACAGGCCCAAGAGTTGAGCCCAAACATTCAGCCTCTTCTAATATCAAAATCAGACAGAAAACAAGAAAAGCTCATGGTAAACGCATGGACCTCTTAAGATGAGAATCTGCGATCAGACTTAAGTCAGTCTCTCCCAAAATCAGTTCCACCTTCTTTTGGCTTTATCATTTGTAATGCAGGGATTCTGGGATACTTTCTCTCTCCTCTCTCATAGCCTTTTTTCTCCCCAGGAGACCATTTGGGAAACATTCTACCTTTGCCCCCATCCACTGCTCTGTAATTGGCGATCTTCAGCTTTTGGCTGGATGAGCAGTCCAAAAGCCTTCTGCCACTCTCCAGAAGACTATTTCTCTCTCCTGCCCAACCTACCTTTTGCACTCACTCTCTCCTATTCTGAAAAGCGGCTTTCCTTCAGGGAAAATGCAAACTGTAGTGTTCTGAAAAAAATCTGGAGGAAACTTTTCTTAATAGCTTGCTTTAAATCAAGAATTTAAATTACTACATCATTCTATAATTTGCCAGCCACTAAGTATATAGGTTATGTGACTGAAGAGTCAGAGCAGGGAAAAGTCTTTGCAAATAAATTTGGTTTAACCTCAACTAAAAATATCTAAGTTGCTTTCACAATAGAAGTATTTCTAAAGACTGGAACAGTCTTATCCACATAGCAATCACAAACATAATTTTAACATCTTTCTTCAAGACATATAAGTAAATACGCAACATCTTTATATGCCAAACTATAAATATGTATTCCTTGTCTTCACACACAAGCAATTCTAAAGGAGTTCTTCAGCTGGTCAAGTGAATTGACATTTGGGGCTGGCAAGCATCAGGGTCCTTCTTCAAGCCCTGCATTTGGTACTGCCTTCCTGACTACACACTTCAATTTTCTTTGTGGGAAACACTTTTGTAGTGGAGTGTTGTAGGATTACAATGGAAGTTTAGAAAAGCCAGTGTATGCTATTTAACACAGGATGGCATGTTAAGTAATCAGCAGCTTTCACAAACATCTCATAGTTGTATTTTATTTTGAGCAACTTGACAACTTTGGGGGGCATTTATATTAGCAAAACACACTAGGAAAATCCAGAGAAGCAAAAAAAGACTAGGCACAATCATAATTCAAGTGACAAAATGAATGACTTGATTTAAAATGAAAATGCCTTACTACACATGCAAAACAGGCAAATTAAGCCATTTAAGTTTTTAATTATGAATTGGAAATGAAATTCTTGGAAGGAGAAATTTAAAAAGAAAAATACTACGTTTCTGTAGAAATCAATCATTATTTTAAGTACAAGCTTGTCATTTTATTGACCATGTAGAGTTTCCAAATTGTATGTCCTATTAGAAAGTTTGTGCTACATAAATGACCAGTGCTCAACCAAAAATTAGAATTTATTATGTTTACTAAATTTAGGTTTTAATTTAAAAAAAAAATCACAAGCTGATTATTTTCAAGTATGTTCAGCATTCTGTCTTTAAATACCCTTCAACTACACTAAACTCCAAACTAATTAACACTAGATACATTTCAATTAAACTCTACATGAAAGTTGTGCTGAACCTGCACAAAGAGAAAATACGTGATAATACTACACTAAGTATGAACAGCAAATATCTCAAAATAATTTTTGAAATTTTATTAATAAATACAACCTAGATAAAATATTCCTAAACCTAGGTTCTTACTCCTGTAACAACTACTCTCTACAATGAACAAAAGCAAGCAATGATGTCTCCATGCAGCAAGCAAGCAACTGAAATATAACAGTGCTATAGCAATTGTTAAGTTTATAATATAAAAAAAAGGAACACTGCAAGTTACAACATGACTGCAGTCACTTTTTTAATCCCAAGAGCAGGAGAAGAGGTCTGTTAAGCCAGCTACTAGAGAGACCATACGTCTGGGGGCCAGATACTGGAGAGATCAGGGGTCAGAGTCAGCTGCTGGAGTGACCACAGGCATGAATTAGCTACTGGAGACACCTTTGCACACAGGTTTATGTGTATGCACACCTGTGTGACAACAGGACACCTGAGGACACTAAATACATATATTAAGAGGAACAAATCTCACTGCTTCATTAAATAATAAGAATATACTAATCCAATAATCTAGTAGTGAAGCATATCTTCAGCCTTTGATATGTCCATTTTGTTTACAAACCATTTATTTTCCCTGACACACTTCCTCCGCCTTTGAAATTTATAGTAAGTGATCTTTTTTCAAAAAAATTCAGTATATAACCATCAAGTTACCTTACCATTTAATAGGAACGGTGGGAGAGACAGACAGGGGAAAGAAGGGATTTTCTTTCATCCTTCTCCTTCCAAGGCTGTTGCCATAACTTTCACATTTGTATGTGCACCGTATTGCTTCCTCATCCCTTCATCCCTCACAATAAAGTTTCTTACTTGACACTGTGAATGCATGCATACATAGCGGAGTTTTCAGAACTCCTTTGAGTTTTTTCCTAATTTAGGGTGCAATATCTTTCACAACATATATACCGATAAGCATCTTGAATACCATCAAGCATATAATCCAGAACTCTAAATTAAAATAAGCAATATGAATTTCAGCTGAACAGACGAAGTGTGCCAAAGGATCATAGCCAGGGTCAGCTTTAGGACGTAGGCAAAGTCAACAACAGTACCCTAAAGCATTGCTGCATACTTTGCTTTTTTCAGAGACCTTGAAGCAAGACTGGCTGCGGTTTCTGGCAAAGGCAGCACTGTGATGTGCAATGCAGGAAGAAAGCAGCCTCTCCTATGAGTAGCTAATGTTACTTTTAACCTACTCATGCTCTCAGAAGGAAGAGCAACAAACCTGCTCTCCAGCTTCTTCCCCTGCTCAAAAGGTTTCTCTTTCCCACTGCAGAAGCAGACAAGCTGCAGTCCCCTAAAAAAAAAAAAAAAAGATTTAATTATCAGCTTTACTCAAATTCTAACAAAATTGTCTACATTTTGACAGTAGTCCTTCATTAGCACTACCCAGTGTAGCCCACGTCTTGCATCACACAGTGAAGGAAATGCAAATGCAACACAGTTGTTTTCATACTCTTTCACCAAAACATCAGATATTCCTCATCTAAAAGTCTGTGGTGTGCGTGTTACAGCTGAGATGGACTGGGGAGCAGGGGGATTTTCCCCCACAAAGCTAGTTTAATATCAATAAATATAAATCTTTTATTATCCATTGCACTTTGAGGCAAAAAGTCAAATGTTTAACCTCAGCAGATTTAGTTTAAATCTCTAAGATGACACATCAAAGTACAGATTATACAGGGTAAAAGTAATTAACAGATGCAAATTTAGAAATCCAATATCTCATGAACATCCACAAATAAAGTAAATTTATTTCTGTTTTCTACACAATAAGATTAGTGTTTAAATTATGCCAGTCTCCTGGACCAGCAATGCTTTTGACATTTGTTTCAGGGCCAAATACAGCATGGCTTCAACATCACAAAATTATAAACCTCCTTCATAATGCTAACTCAAAACCTCCTGGACAGTTTCCAAACTTCATCACTGGTCTTACAGTTTTCAAAGCTTTTGTAACAGATTCACACAAATGCAAACTAAGTGACAAGGTATGTTCAGTAAGAGCTCCCTTGAACAACTTACCATTTAAAAAAAGGGAGTAGAGAACATCCTTTCTGTTTACACGTTTGAGAAGACAGCTGTTCTATAACTTGCTAGCACACTCAGGTGGCTTTATCTGCAAACAAAGACAAATTGAAATTTAGCTTTTCAGTAACGAACAACTACAGATTTCAGTGATTGTTTAAAAAAAACTTACTACAACATGCATGAGTATGATCTAGACATAGTTTTAACTGTTTTGAGATAAACATTATTTCATGTTACAGTTTAAATTTTTTCAGGGTAAGAAAATAGCTTCTGTTATTTTATAATCAATGCCCTTTTTTTTTTTTAAACAGGAAACATCAGCAGAGAAAGTAACACCCACTTAAAGACTGTGAGGACAGAAAAATGTAAGGTAATGGCCTATAGTAAAGCATAATAAAATACCAGATTTGAGTCCCCCAATATATTTCACAGTAAATTAAATATTACTGAACACAAACACACTAAAAAAAAAGCAATGATAATCTCTTGCAAAAATTAAGTATCGAGATGTTTCCATGAAAATATTACAGATCCTGGCATCAAGAGAATATTTTGACTTATAGATGACTTATTCCCATCCCTGGAAGTGTTCAAGATCAGGCTGGATGGGGCTTTAAGCAACCTCGTCTAGTGGGAGGTGTCCCTACCCATGGCAGGGGGGTTGGAACTGGATGATCTTTAAGGTCCCTTCCAACCCAAACCATTCTATGATTTAGTCATAACCTAAATTTTTATAAAGTAAGTTTTTGTGGTTAAGACATAGCTACCCTTTCTGCGAGAACTTTACAAAGATGATCTCTAAACTAGAAAATTTTATTGTAAGAGACTAATCTTACAGTCATATTTGTAAAGACTGCTGCTATACATTCCTTGCTGGAAGTCGATTAGACATCGTAGACAAAAATTTTCAAGAGAGAAAACTTCTATTTCAAGGATGCCTGTGTAAAATGAGATTTATACCAAAGCATCTAGAAGAGCAAGACACTGATAAATTCACAGTGCACAGATTTCTCAAAGGCAAGACATCAGTGTCCTAGACAACACCTCTTGTTCACTATCACCACTTCACCACTCTAGTTTCCTTCATCCTCCCTCAAAATATTCAAACTTCAACATCATGGTGCCCCCATCTTGCAGCAGCCACCTATTCCAAACATAATATTGCTCACCCTTTAGTTAGCTTGCTACCAAGATCTACAAGTTGGCCAAGGCCTTGGTCCTCACTTAAGTGTTTACATGCTTACAAAAGGACCTGAAGTTACACATTATAAAAGGCTCAGGTACATACAGTTCATTCACACCCTGAGGTCTCCCTATCTTATCACCAGGATAGGTGTAGCATATGGTATATGGGGTAAAAGGTGCCTTCTAAATGCAGCTTCACAATCCTGACTAAAATTATGTCAGTCAGGATCCTATTAACCTAAGTGATTTGAACCAACAGTGATTTATTCAAGTATACCTGTGGTTCAAGATACAGCAAATCTGTTTCAGAGCAACTAGCCCTAGACTGGAAAACACTCCAAAGCAAATGTCAGAGAGCACTAGCCTAGCACAAGGTGACTGGAACTTTATATAGAACTCAAATCCTCTAATACTATCAGGGTGGCTGAGGACATATCTGCACATTTACATTAGCCGCGGCAGCAAAAGCACCTTATGAGGCTCTCAGTTCCCCACATTGGCTACTCATTCCTGTCCGCACACTGCAGTTCACCGCTTCCATCAGTTACATCAACACAACGTCTGTAGTGCTGCACTACATAAACAGGATCACGGAATCCATCCCGTGATAAAAGAAGTCTCCACTCAGGTCAGCAATATGCGTGCCCTATACAGGGATGGGAAGGAAGCTGGGAATTACCACGTGATGAGACTCTTGCAGAGTTTTCACTGTGAACTGAGGTCAACTATCCCGACATATATACCAGGGGTTAGTATAAATCCTTATGTGGTTAAATAAAGACATCAAGACATGGCCAATGTCAAGTAGTTTTATATCTTTTTTTTAAATCAGATTTTTCTGTTTGTTTTTGTGGTTTGTTTTTTATTGTTGTTTTAAAGTAAAATACTAAAAAAAGGACCCAGGATAAGCCAGAGAAGAAATGCTGGACTCTCTCACTACATGTTCTACATTTAAGATACACAGTTATGATGAAAAAAATACTGCAGATGCACACAACATTAGATACAGAAAGGAAAATATATTTCAGTACACCATTAACAGTCCAGCAATATCTATCTACTGGCATAACTGTGAATATACACAATGGATTCTTTCTTTCCCATAAAATCTTCAAGAGGAAAGAAATCCCAACAAAGCCATTATAAAAAGATTCTTACTCATTACTAAGTACATCACTGACTCCTCTGCTAAGTGCCCCATTTGATTCATATTCACTGACTAAACTACAGAAAGTACTGAACAGTTTCAACAGGGTAAGATTTTAGAGATGCAGAATATGTAATGCTGACTTTTGGTTAGAAACATATATCCAGCTGATTTTTGTTTAAAATCAATGGTTTAAAACTTTCTAAACAGGACTCCTAGAAATGAGGAGACTGTATGCAAGCAATTTGAAGAACAAGCTATATGGCACACAGAGGATTACTTCAGAAATCCACAGGGGAAAAAAAAAAAAAACAAACATAAAGGATTTAATGCAACACATAACTTTTATACAGATTGAGGATTAAAAGTATCCAAATGGTAGGTCATCATCAAAATGGTGAAAAAAGGATTTTATTTTAAAGTCTGCTTCTGGGGCGGGGGGTGGGGTTTTAAATCACAGGTTTCATATATGGAGATCCAAAGCTTACTACTGTAGTTTGAATTACAAAGTAACTGTTTTATCAATACATACACACAAAGGAAGTGGTTTAAATCTCCCATACTGATTTGCCTTGTTAACTTCCTGCGTGTATTCAATCTTAAAAGCATGAAACTACATCTTGGAAACCACTGTAACTCTACAGCAGACATTTGGAAAACCCAGAAGCTTCTGGAGTCTTCAAAAAGCAAAACGACACATCAATTAGTGGTTACATCCCACTCAGCACTTCTACAGTAGGATGGGGGGGCTTTTCTGTAAAAGACCCAAACAATCATTTACTTGGAACCAGGAGGCCTCTCGGTGGCCCATTCTAAGCAGCTTTCATGAGATTGTTTAAGACAACTAGAAAGTTTCTTATCTTTAAACTAGGCTTGATCCAGATCCCAGGCTTAAACTTGGGCATGTAACAGGAGCAGCATGAAGGAAGACACAGCAGCTCGTGTTTTCCAAGCGGTCTTCACCTTAAGATTCAATTGCTGTTGTCTAGCCCAAACTCTGAGCCTCCACAGATATCCAGGAATGTGGACTTACAACATACACTGTCCTTGGGAGTGCAGGGAAGAAATCTGCCCTCTGCCAAGCCATCAAGGGACAATTTCCTACTTCGTATCTTTCTGAAAACCGCTTTGATGGTCGAACTTGGTCATAGCACCCAGTGCGTCCTCTGCCACCAATTCCTTCCAAACAAGTTTAAGCTCTTGGATCTTTTTCTTTAAAGCACAGTCAGACAACAAAGTAAAAATATCCAACCTGTTGTGGAGTACCTGGTATCTCTTTTATTCATTTTGTCTCACTGGATTATGGTACAAATATTCACTGCTTGACCGAGTACAGCAGTCCTTCAGTACTGGACAGAGGAGACAGATCTTAACTAGAGGCTGGCAAAATCCTAAACATCTTGTGGAATTTATCTGAAGCTAAACACTTGATTTTCAGAGGTTCTGCAATCTACAGGAGACAGCCCATCAAGCCTATGAGCCAGCCGGTAACAGCACTGGTTTGTCAGACATTCTTGGCAGATAAGCAGCATGCCAGCATTGACCAGCCCCCACATCTCGCCTCTTTGGTACCTCGTCGGCAAGAGGCTTGTACAGGACAACACTCTTCCTTAATGGTCAGCAATGATTCTTTACTGCAAATGAAGTCAAGTGTAAAGATAAGGCTGTACCACAAACGACTAGTACCAACCACAACAGGCATAAAGTAGCTCTTTCACTCTCTCACCTTCCATCTGAAAAGAAAATATTCTTCAATCACTGACAAAGAAATAAGTCTAATACTCCAAGAAGGAGCAAATTTCATCTAGGATGTCAGTATTAAAATGTTTTCAAACACTTGAAAAGGTTTGTTGGCAGCATTTACTATCCCTAAATCTTCACAGGTAAGAACCCTAATCTCATAGTACAAATGTTCTGTACTATCAGCCTGCTCCTTCTCCCAGTATAGCCCCACACTCTTCGCCAGAAGTTTGGTGTACACATCTTTACAGAAAGGCAAAGAGCTCCCTCCTACCTCCACTCCCAGTGACCAGAGATGTCTCTCTAATGCTTTACTTAAAGGAATGCTGCTGGCTTTACATCCAACTGGAGATCCACTTGAGTAACAATTCTAAAAATGGACCCTCCTCACCAGGCATGGCCTCTGTAATTTCAGTTATTGCTCGCACAGCCGGGGGGAGGGGGGGGAGACGACATTATATAGCATTGTTTGTCAGTTAATAAGATTTAAGAACATGCTTCTTAAAATAAAAAGGTCCCTTAAATTCTACTTTCTGGAGCATTCAACCTTATTTCTTGTGATTAGCGGATACTGCTACAAAGCATGAACATCTAGACAGAGGCTTCGCATAAATACGCGCCCCAGACAGAAAGAAAAGCTGTAGGCTCCTTAAAGGGATTAGTCCAAGGCTGGATGGGAAAGACAGAGGCACAGGCTTTCAAAGTTAAATGCTTCTCTAAAAGAAAAAGTGGATATGATGACATGAGCAACACAAAAACATTGTCAGATAGCTAACAGTCAACATTCAAAGCAAAGAGCAGACTTCACCCTGTCCTGGACAAAACTTACCATCTTCTTCAGCTCAGACTTCTCCACTTAGTAGAGGGTCATGCAGTTTGTACCCTACTGCTTCATAACATTAGAGAGAAGTGGCAGAATAAGGGAAGCATGAATCAGCACAGGATACAGAACCCCACTGAAAAGTGTTAGTCAGAAATATCACATGTACATATATATACACACCACTAAAATGAGACACTTTACTAAAATTGATAAATGAAATTTAGTAGGCTTCAGAATGCCTAAAAAAAAAGCAAATTAAACAAAACTGATGTAAATTTTAAAAAGGGAAAAAATACCACATCTATAAAGAGGTGACACAGGGAACGAGGCAGCAGCAAGGTCATACTTAACGGTATCTTATTCAGCACTGCCATAGCTGACTGCCAGCATCAATTCCATGGAATCAGAATTAGGCAGATGGTCACAGGCTGGATCAAGAAAGCAGCTGCTCACCCTAGCACACCCCATCCAAGGGCGAGACACATTTTTACATCTGGATCTAGCTGAAAGTAACCACTTGCATCACTCTATGACTATTTCGCCTACAGTTCGGAACTGAAAGAGAAATGGAAAAAGACAAGAGCATTCAGATTCACCATTTGGAGCATAGGAGGCACATCCTTCACATGCTTTGTGGTACAGGCTCATGGAAAAACCTCACCTTTCCTGGAATTATGTTCTCCTCAGAGGCCACATCCTTCATTCAAAACCCCATCTGGGATACAAAGCTTACTTCCTTTGTAAACTGCTCTGTGATCCTTTAAAAGGCTTTTTTAAGTATGTTAACAGAAAGAGGAGGTCTAAAGAAAATGTTGGACCAATACTTGATGAAGATGGTCACCTGATTAATATGGATGAATAAAAAGCAGATGCATTTGATGCCTTTTTTTTTTTTGCCTCAGTCTTACTACTGATAGACCTTGGGCTGCCCTGTCCCCCGAGTCAGAGGGCCACAAGGCCCTCTGAACGGTGACTTTCCCTTTGTGGCCAACGAAATTGTAAGAGACTAGATGTATCAGCTGAATGTTCAAAAGTCCATGGGGCCTGATGGGATTCAAACCAGAGTACTGAAGGAGTTAGAGGATGTTAACGGCAGGACTCCTCTCCATCATCTACCAAAGGTCTTGGGAGCCTGGGGAGGTCCCTGCTGGCTGGAAGCTAGCCAATGTTATTCAGATTTAAAGTAAGGGCATGAGGGAAGACCCAGGGAACTACAGAACTGTAAGTCTAACCTTGGTTCCTGGAAAAAGTATGGAGAAGATTATACTGGGTACTATTGAAATGCATTTAAAGAACAATGCAATTATCAGGCACAGTCAACATGGGTTCACAAAGGAAGAGTCCTGTTTAACTAATTTGATATCCTTCTATGATAAGGTCACCCACCTAGTAGATGAGAGGAATCACAGAATAGTTTGGGTTGGAAGGGACCTTTAAAGATCATCTACTCCACTCCCCCTGCAATGAACAAGGACACATTCAACTAGATCAGGTTGCTCAGAGCCTCATACAACCTGACCTTGAATGTTTCCAGGGATGGGGCATCTACCACCTGTCTGAGCAACCTGTGCCAGCATTTCACCACCCTCATTGTAAAAAANGTAAAAAATTTCTTCCTTGTATCTAATTCAAATCTGCCCTCTTTTAGTTTAA
>VYZM01013893.1:4645-17248 GCA_013398915.1 Dromas ardeola | reverse complement strand
TCCCTTGACCTGCTGGCCACATCCTCCTCTTGCACATCATTCCTCAAACTTTGGCATGCCACCTCCGGGCTTATCTTATGCCTTTTCTCCTTCAGATGTAGTTTAAAGCACTTTTGATGAGCCCTGCTAACTCCTGCACAAAGATCCTTTCCCCCCTTTGAGGCAGATACACCCCGTCTGTCACCAGCAGGACTGCAGTTGTGTGGACTGCCCCATGATCAAAAACCCCAAAATTCTGCTGGTGACACCACTCACAGAGCCAATTCTCGATCTGCTGAGTCTTCTTGTTTCTTCCCTCATCATTCCCTAGAACTGGAAGGGTAGAGGAGAACATTAATTATGCTCCTGATCCTTTACCAAGTTGTTCCAAGGCCCTGAAGTCTCTCTTGATCGCCCTCAGACTTCTTGTCGCAACCTCATCTCTGCCTACATAAAAAGGCAATAATAGGTAATAATCCAAGGGCCATACCAGGGTACAACATTTTCTCATCACATCTTTAACCTGGGCATCTTCAACCCAAGCAGGCAGCAGACTTCCCTGAGAAGTGGGTCTGGTTGACATATTGGGCCTTCTGTTGCCCACAGAAGAGAGTCTCCTATGACAATGATCTGTCTTTTTTCCTTTGTGGAAGTGGTTTGGATGTAGCTTGGCTTAACCTTGGCGACACCTCCAACCTGGTTGGACCATCATCCTCCTCATTGTTTGGTTCCACTTGCGGAGCCTCGTACCTCGTAGCCTCCAGGGCACCTGGAAGGCGGCATCTTCATGGAGAAGACACGCCTGCTGCACCGGGCAGGAACTTGTCGCCATTGCCCCCTATCCCTCAAGTCACTGTGTTCTGTTGGGTGGGGAGAGGACAGGGAATCCTCCGTATCATGTGTCCTGTCTGCCTGGCAGGTCTGTCCCAGGGATGGCAGGGTCGGTTCCAGCAGTCTCTCTCCTTCTCAGACTCCTTGATACTCCTCAACCTTCTGACCTCCTCCCGGAGCTCTGTCACTAAGCCGAGGAGTTCCTCTCCCTGGGCGCACCTCCCGCAGGTTGCTCGCTGCTGCCGTCCCATACTGGCGTGAGAGCAGGGCACAGCCTGCAGCCTGACACCTGGGTGGTGGCACGTCCCGATCAGAGCTCTGTCTGCAAAGCTGCGTCCGTCGTGGGGGGTGCAGAGTTTAGAGAGGACATGGCCTTCTGCTGGGTGGACACCATCGCTCCCTGGTCAAGCTGGCGAAGTTATAACACCCTTCCGTGCAAACTGCCACACCGCACCCTGGCCGCTAGCACTCCCCGGGGGATTCTATATAGCTGTGGGGGCTTGGCCACCATTGCCCCTGGCCCTGCCCAGGTCTCCTCAGCTGCTGTGGCATGAGCCGGGGGTTCCTGGTGGGTCTCTCAGCTCCCCTGAGGTTCCCCTGGTTCAGGAACACCCTGTGCACCGTGCTAGAGCCCTCTGCTGCCAATCGAGCCGGCATTTGGAGCTGCTCGCCTCGGCGACTGAGGTTGGCATGAAGGTTTTATGAATATAATTGCCAAGGAAAGTCACTTCAGTCTATTATAAATACTTCCAGCTGAATAAGCAAATTGACCTTGACTTTGCAACAGAACCAAAGAGTAAACCAGGTTAGAAATTTCTTGCCGTTATGGAAACCAGCAGTGCAGAAAGACTTCAGTCTGATTCTTGCACCGCCATTTCTTCTTCACCACCGTGACTTCTACAGTTTGATCTCTGAATACAGACTAAAAATGATTGTGAATACACCACCGCATTTGATTATTCATGAAGGATAAACTGTAATGTAGAGGCCAGGGCTGTTGTGAGCGATACAAAATAAATGAAAATTCTTTTTTTGCTGCATAAATGATATAGCTGTAGTTGGGAGCTTAGCTAGTGATGGTGAATAGGGATGGGTTTTTAACTGTTGGCAATGTGCTGAGAACTGGCTACTCGCAGCGTTTGAGATTGTGCTGATGAACATTGTGAACACTGTAATAACTAGTTTAAATGCATATTTTATTTTACAGGCTGGCAACCAGCACATATATCAGCCTGTGGGTAAACCAGGTAAGCAGTAAATTCATAGACTGTCACCTTGGATGCTTGGTTACAAGTTTTCTAGCAACAGTAGTGAACAGATTTACGCCAGTATTTTCATACAAGGCGTGGATTCAATTCCAGATAACTCCACATGGGTGTTTCGGTGCACTGTGTGTTAGAATTCCCCGTGCAATCCCCAGAGACGCAGTCAGCAAAGCCGAGAAAGTGTTTCATCAACAGGCGGGAAGTGTCTAGAGGAAGCTGAGTCACCGCGCAGGACTTCACCACGTGTGCAGTTCAGACATGTAAAACAAAAGCAGACACCTAAACTTGGGTTTCTCAAAGTGAATCACACCCGTGATTTCTGCTGTGAAGAAATCCAGTTTTCCCAGACGCAGCGCAGCATGTGCGGCGCTCGGCTGTGGTACGAAGGGTCAGTACCTCCCAGGCCTGGGGTAGGTGCACTGAGATGAGGAGCAGTTGCCCCACGAAGGGATTTTCGAAGTATCTTACTAAAACAGCCGTGTTCTCATAATCACAGGAAAACTTGATCAATTCCACAAGCTTTTCTGTCTGCATTTCTTCGGTAGAAATAAAGATTAAAGCGTAGCTCCTACAAAGAATGGATTTACAGTAAGACACATAAAGATGTACAGTAAAGCCCGTGCAGCCTTTGTAGTGTTGACAGACCAAAATTATGGGGGTACATCTGGTATGTTGGTCCTCTGAAATTCAGATCGTTTTGTTAACCAGATCACGCAGCTCCGCCAAAGAAACCTCCCCGCCCTGGAGCCCCCAGCCATTTGGGCAGCCTCGCAAGCCTGAACAGCCCCGTGGACAGCTACAACGAAGGCGTGAAGGTAACGCTGCTCGGTGTCACATGAAATACACTTCAGAAAATTAAACATTACCACTCTGAGGGAGTTTGCTGATCCTGAAGTAGAGACCGTGGAAAGCTAAAGCGACTACACTGCCCAAATAAGCGTTGTCACGGGGCAGACGTGTGCTGGCAGCTCTCCAGGGCTGGGGGGAGTTAACTGGTAGGCTCATATCCTCCATTGCTGTGATTCAGCACATTCCTCGCCTAGAACCTTTCCCAGGTGAATCACGGAATCACAGAATGGTAAGGGTTGGAAGGGACCTTCGGAGATCATCTAGTCCAACCCCCTGCCAGAGCAGGGTCACCCAGAGCAGGTTGCACAGGAACGCGTCCAGGCGGGATTTGAATGTCTCCAGAGACGGAGACTCCACCACCTCTCTGGGCAGCCTGTGCCAGGGCTCTGCCACCCTCAAAGTCAAGAAGTTCCTCCTCATGTTGAGATGGAACTTCCTATGCTCAGATCTGTGCCTGTTGAGTCTTGTCCTGTCACTGGACACCCCTGAAAAGAGCCTGGCCCCATCCTCCTGACACCCACCCTTTCAGTATTTACAAGCATTGATAAGATCCCCCCTCAGCCTTCTCTCCTCCAGACTAACAAGACCCAATTCCCTCAGCCTTTCCTCATAAGAGAGATGTTCCAGTCCCCTCATCATCTTGGTAGCCCTTTGCTGCACCCTCTCCAGCAGTTCCCTGTCCTTCTGGAGCTGGGGAGCCCAGAACTGGACACAGCACTCCAGGTGTGGCCTCACCAAGGCAGAGTAGAGGGGGAGGATGACCTCCCTCCACCTGCCTGCCAGACTCTCCTTGATGCACCCCAGCTTATTTCTAGTTTGAAGAGCACATGAGATCTCCCGTACGGGCTCAGCCTCCCTGCCCAGCAGCCTTGTTAGGCAGGGAGGAGCACACCCAGGGTTCCCGGTTACTCAGGTAGCACCAAAGTCTCCTGTCCTCGGCCACAGAGAGCTGAGACACGTCTGAACTGTGGTGCTCCAAAAAGCTCTTGCTGCAGCACCAAGGCTCCTAAAACCCTTCTAGCTCTGGGGAACACGGGAAGAGGGGACAGGGACTGTCTCACCTGGGATTGGGATACTTTCTAATGTGTTGTTTCATCTCCAGTAAATAGGCAATAAAGCCAAAAACGAAACTTTACAGTTTTCTAGTGGAGAGATGCTGCAGGGGGCTGTGAAACACAGCGTCTTGTCCCCTGTGGCAGTTGGTGTCAACGGAACTGCTCCTTAGTATGTCGGTCACTGTAAAAATCATGCCCCTGGGTGTTCCCTGCCTTTGGGACCCCGTTACCTTTCCAATCTTCAGGAAAGAGAAACCTCTGAGCGACTTCTGGGCCTCCTGAGGGGCACCAGTGGAGCTATTTCTGATGCGAGCAGTTTTGAGCAGCTCGATGTAATAGTGGCTGGGAATTGTGTCAGTAACATCCAAACAGAAATGCAGCTTGGTCTGACAGCAGTGCTGCTGACCAGAGCGTTACAGCAGGATCGCTCCCGCCGCTGCTCCCGGTCTGTCAGTTGGTGCCATCAGTAGCACCCGAGGAGGTGATGTGTTTGTGCTCCGGCTCGTTCCCAAGAGGAGAGAGATGGGCGCTGTGTTAGAGAAGGGCGGTGGGCGCCGCGTTAGAGAAGGATGGGCGCTGCGTTAGACATGGGCGATGGGCGCTGCGTTAGAGAAGGATGGGCGATGGGCACTGCGTTAGAGATGGGCGATGGGCACTGCGTTAGAGATGGGCCCTGTGTCAGAGAAGGGCGATGGGCGCTGCGTTAGAGAAGGACGGTGGGCGCTGCGTCAGAGAAGGACGGTGGGCGCTGCACTGGAGCACAGGCTTCTGCAAACAGGCCGGGGCAATCCCTGCCGTGATACACCAGCTGGCGTCGGTAGTACAGCTCCTCACGGAAGGAGAACTTCCTGCTGATCTGAGCCCTGCCGAGCTCGTAGTAAAGAACAGGAATCCACGTTGTGGTAGCCACAGCTATTATGGTAAGCGACACTTACTTTAGGTGATTTAAGAAAATACAGAAAATATCTGGTTCATCTGACCATGAAATTCAAACCTTGCCATCAAAGCAGTATTTAGCACAAATCGATCTCAGCCACTGCCTGCCTGTCTCACTCTTGCTCCCTGGTGCTGAGGTTATCGGAATATTTAAGAATCACTGTAAATGGACAGCAGTGGTGAATTTGAGCAGGATTATTTATTATACACTGATGCCAGTGCTTTGCAAGCTGCCAAGCCTCAGAAAATGTCAAAAAGCAGTAACAGGTGTGTTACTAAACTTGGCTTCTCTAAAATTTCCTTTTTAAATGCTGATACTGGAACATGAAAAAAAAATCTCTGAAATACATCCTTTTGACAACAAACAAACCTGAGCAGCCAAAGTCACCGGTAATAAGAAGTGAAGCAGATTCACGCACTAAACAGCTTCTCCAGAAGAAAAAAAGGGCTGATGTTGTTTTTTCTGTCAAGAGTTTCTTGAAATGGGATTGTTTTATGCTCCTTCAAGAAAACAGCCCGTTATTTTTGATAGCGTATAACTTTAAGTCTGCAGTCCTAAACTGAAGATGCTTCTAGGGTTCACTTCAGACTCCTCTGCACGGCCGTTTCTGCTTTCAGTCTCCCTTTTCTGCAGAACACAAACTAACAGGATTTGAACTGCTTGCCCTCCGGAGCCTTTAGGGCCCGCACCAGGAAATACGTGGGTTTCTGTTAATTGCTGAGGCAAATTCAGCCAGTCCACGCAAAGAAACTCCTGATAGGACGAGGGGCAATGGTTATAAACTAGAGCAGGGGAGGTTTAGATGAGTCATTAGGAAGAAGTTCTTTACACTGAGGGTGGTGAGACACTGGAAGAGGTTGCCCAGAGAGGTGGTGGAGGCCCCGTGCCTGGAGACATTCAAGGCCAGGCTTGATGAGGCTCTGAGCAACCTGATCTAGTTGAAGATGTCCCTGCTCACTGCAGGGGGGTTGGACTAGATGACCTTTAGAGATCCCTTACAACCCAACACATTCTATGACTTCATAATCTGCAGAGCAATAGTAGCAATGTTGGGTATAAACAGCAAAAAAATTGAGTGTTAAGAAACGCCGGTGTCCGTACTCTTGAAATGTTAGGGCCTGGCTGTAGGAATTGAGTAGGGTGTAAGCCATCTAGAATGGGTTCTTGGTAGTTCTCAACCACGACTGTGACTAGTCATCACAGACAGGAGTTGCAGTTAGATGACGATATATTTCCTATCGTGACTTTCCTAAAGAAAAAAAAAAAGTTTTGAACAACGAATACAACATTTTCTTGCGTGAAGCGACCGGGGTTGCAGAGGACGTTGTTCCCCACCATTGCAGAGGCCCCTCTCCTCCACGTACCCCTCTGCTGCTCGCCCGACTGGCTTGCTCCTGTCAAGCTTTGCATGATCTCTCTTCCCCATGTGTTTAGTAAAAAGCGAGCATGGGTGCATGGCAAACACTTCCACCGCTCCGCGGGTGCGCAGCAGGCCGTCGGCACACGCTGCCTCCGTAACGAACGGACCAAGAGCTAACACGAATGACTGCCGGTACTGTCGAGGATGCCGTTTTGTTGCAGGCTTTTTAACTGGTCTGTTATTGCTACACATGGTTTGGGTTTGGTTTGTGTTTGGTTTTTTTTCCTGCTGAGTTTTATTAATACTGTTTTTCTTTTTTTCCCTTCTTTTGGTAAATTTCTTTAACCTTCCCCCACATTCTGCTCAACCATAGCCATGGAGGGTAAGCAGTGCGTGAGCGTGTGTGTACGTGCCCTGTGCCAAAATGTCTTTGCATGTGACTTCGCCAATCACTGTTTAACTTCTCGATTGCTGAAACCAATGAGAATCGCGACCTTTCTCTGGTGATTGGGGCAATTACAGTGGTCTTTCTCCCAAGGCATCTTCTGATCAATGCACTAGATTGAATCTCCGTAATAGCTGTCAGTCCCCACTTGGTGAAATGCAACACAATGGAATCACCGTGCACCAAATCCCGCGCTCCTTCCTTAGGCAGAGTTTCATCCAAGTAGTTTATAGTTTCAGCAGAGGAATATCTCGGGTGCTTCCAGCGAAACCTCTCTGTAGCCAGGACCGGTTGTAAGAACCAGCGTGGTGGGCTGAAATGCCACGAGCCATCTCAGACCAGCAGAGTGGTCGGCCACTGTGTGACCAGTAGGAAATAAGCCATTCTTTAACCTTCTGTGGGTGCTTGGGCATCCCGTAGCAGTGAAGAGCTGCGGGGAACTGGGATGTTTGTAGTTTCCCAGCTCAGGAGCAGGGATACCGAGGACCTTACAGAGGAAGTTTTCAAAGTTTGTTTCTTTTCTGACCCCGGATTATTTGGGTCTGTGTTGGATTTAACTCCAGACAGATCTGACTCGAGACAAGCGTTGCGTGAGTAAGGACTCCAGGATTTTTAACCTATTGGTTTTTTTCTGATCTGTTGGAAACAAACTGTATGAAAACATTCGGTGTTTCCCGCCTGTAGTGATGACACCATTTTTGTTAATCTGCTGGGAATTTTCATGAGCAAAACAATTAAATATCCTGCGATATTCTCTCTTTACTACGCCAGTATGTTAACTATGTGCTCTGACATTGTTTTGGAGCACAAAACAACTTTCTGGAACGAGGGACCTGGTACCCGTGTCCTTAGCAGTGGATCTTGTCCCTCAGCAGTGAAGCACTTAGACGTGTCGAGTACTCTGTACTCCTCGTTCCTCAAATTATTTTCTTCTCTGTTGTGAGAGTTATGCTGGAAGCTCTTCAGGGAAATCCTGGCAAAAACTCCCCAGTGGCATTTCACAGCTCAGGTTCAGTCAGAAGAACTAAAGGAAACCTCCTTCAGACCGGGAGGCAGCGTGCTCAGGGGGACGGGGGACCCTGGGGACCAGGCGGGGGCCATTGCCGATGTGAGACCTTCCCGACGGTCGGCGGAGGTTGGGAAGATGCTGAGCCCCATCTGCTGGGGGCAGGAGGTTAAACAACCCCTCTCTGCTTCCAGATTCAGCCGCAGGAGATCAGCCCTCCTCCTACGGCCAACCTGGACCGCTCCAACGACAAAGTCTATGAGAACGTAACGGGGCTGGTGAAAGCGGTGATAGAAATGTCCAGTAAAATCCAGCCGGCCCCGCCGGAGGAGTACGTGCCCATGGTAAAGGTACGGAGGCAATTCCTAACATCGGTGGTTTAGCTCTCTCCTCTGAGGTCTTCAAGTGGCGCAGGAGAAACCTTCGGGAAAGTTGGGAGTAGAAAAGCTTTTTGTGGTTTTGGGGGGTAACCGGTGGTCAGGGGGCTGTTACCAGCAGTGTGGGGATGGCGCTTTTGTTCCCCAGTTTGCCGGTGCTTGTCCAGGGGCAGCGAGTTGTGCGCCATCTTCTCTAGATTTCCTTTCTTAAAAATAACTTTTTTTTAAAGGCATTTTGTTTTGATGGTGGAACATGGAATTGCAGAGTCCCTCAGCCATGTCCTAACTCCCTTCTTACCCCGATGAGGGATGATGTGTATCGGTTGCTTCCTGCACTCCTGCTACAAGTCTCTCATCTGTTCATTCCAAGTTTTTAAACTGTATTTTCTTAAATTTATTTTTTTTTTCCTTAGGAGGTTGGTTTGGCCTTAAGAACGTTACTGGCAACGGTAGATGAGAGCCTCCCGGTGCTTCCTGCCAGCACCCACAGAGAGGTACGTAGAGCTGCCCTGGCCAGTGCTCGCTCCGTTACGTTCCACGTGAGCCCCAGCCGGGAGGGATCGGGGCAGGGTCTGGCGCGCTCTGCTTTGCGTATGTTTTGGCTCACCAAGCTGTATGAACTCTGGGGTTATAATTCTTCCTGAAATTAATTTCATTAAAATCCAGTTGCTGTGTGGACGTAGGTTCGTATTGACTTCAGTGAAGCCGCTCCGGCTGGACGCAATTGAAGAGCGTACGACACGCGCGCTCAGGAAGTTGACATAAAACCCATTAGCAGCACTTACACGGGACTTCTTAGTGCGAGTTTAACCTTTCATTAAACTACAGCTTGCACACAAAGTCATTAAACAGGTGGTAACTGAGCACAGCTTGGTGCAGCTGGAAGGTTGTGATGAGATACCGCACAGGAACGTAGTTCTGGATGAGCGGTGACTGAGATCTTTCAGTGAACGTCATCAGTCCAGACTATAAACGTTTTCCTGCAAAACCTTGAATGAGTGTGATAATGACCAAGCCAGAGGATGGTTCTTAAAGTGCCATCTTAGAGAATCACCCTGACTTTAGGGATGTGGTTCTGTTAAGTCACCTGTATCTCGCTTATTGACCCGTTTTAGAGCTACTGTAATAATAGTAATAAAAGAGAAATGGTGAGGATGATGGAGACCTGGAAACCTGTAAGACGTGGGTTAAGATCTGCTGTTAGTGCTTTGGGTCTTGGTGCCATTTAACATGGGGGGGCTCGGCAGCAGACGAGGCTGCTCTTCATCTCCACGCAGCATAGAGCAGCAGGTGCCGAAATTCCATCTGCTCCACGTGATGCCCGCAGAAACAGCCGCGGCTTCAACCGGGAATCTCAAGCAGGGGCTGAGGGCGGGCGGATGGTGCCGTTGATGTGTAATATCGCTGTCACGAGCGCAGAGAGGCTGACTGAACCTTCTTGTTCCAGATCGAGATGGCCCAGAAGCTGCTGAACTCGGACCTGGCGGAGCTCATTAACAAGATGAAGCTGGCCCAGCAGTACGTCATGACCAGCCTGCAGCAGGAGTACAAGAAGCAAATGCTGACGGCTGCTCACGCGCTGGCCGTGGATGCCAAAAACTTGCTGGATGTTATCGACCAAGCCAGACTGAAAATGATCAGCCAGTCCAGACCCCACTAAGTGCTGAGGGAAGAGGTTCATCAGTCTTAAGAATTCTGCTTGCGAAAGGATGTTCTTTCACCTCCCACCAGCAGTTGAGGATTAACCCAGCGCAGCCCTGGCTTTCCAGCGCCTCTTGCTTCAGCGGAGCTGACTGACAGCTCTTGGTTCTCTCTCATTACAAAAGTTTAACCAAGTTTTTGTATCATAAAGCCAAGCTGGTCTGGGATTCAAACAGCGGCATTATCACACGACGAAGTTTGCGCAGACGTCCTCGGGAAATCACGGCTCCGGGTTTATACCGTGGCACGGGACACGCTTGGCCTAGAGCTGCCGCCGGGTTACGGTCTCAGAGCCCAAACTGTCCGAGCAGCAGAGCGGAGAAAGATATTGTGAAGTGAAGAATTCGGGGAAACCTCAGGGCTGAGAATTCTTGCCCACAGTATATGAACTATCCAGGACTGGAATTTTTTTTATTAGAACACTTACGTCGCAATATGCTAATCACAATTTACAGAGAAAGAATAAAAAGCTATATTTTCAAGACTTCAGTCATTTCAAGACAAACTAAAAGCCCTCTTCATCTTCCTGCCTTTTACTTTTATGTGAATGTGTGAAGCATTTGTTTGGAACTAGCTGTAGAACACAACAGAAAACTCTCGTCTTTTTCACCAGAATAACGTGCCAGTTCTTTTGTAGCAACGTTGTTTTCCTTGGAAGCAAAAATGCTGCTTTGTACCAGAGCAATTCAGAGCTGCATTTAGAGGAGTTCTGTAACCATTCATGTCCCCCATTTTTATATAATTTATAAAAGACAGATTAAAGCCATGTTGAATATTTTAAACCCACTGTAGTTAACTAACCCATCCTTTTGTCTATCTATCTTGCCTGGGAGGAGTTACAGTAGAGCAGCGTAATTAGATTTTCCTTGGTTTTCCAGTTACGCCATCTGTTCTGTTAAAATACAAACCACACTCCCTTTTTGCTGTTGAGGGATATAAATTATTCTCAGGAAGAATATAATGAACTGTACAGTTACTTTGACCTATTAAAAAGGTGTTACCAGTGAAAGCCCGGCTGTATGATTTTGTGTGCGCTGCCCAAGACACCACTGAGGGTCTTCTCTGTGTGGGGTTTTTCCCCCACCCTAATCCACAAGCTTTTAACAGTTCACTTCTGCAGGACTGACTTAAGGAGCACCATTAAACATCCAAGGAGGAAATGCAAGATTTAAGTCGTCTTCCAGAGAGCATTTTCCCCTCCAGCCACGGCGCACCAGAACAAGTCAGTGTTATCCGTGTGACTTGTAATTACTTGGTGTCACTCCTTCGGCCTTCTAAAATCAATTTTCCTAGGGGGAGGTTTCTTTAAAGCAGGGGGCTGCACGGATCAAATCCTTCCGTGGGTGCCCACATCTTTCAAAACCCAGATGAGCTTCAGTTTTGTGGGCAGATGGGGCAGTGCAGAGTGTCCACTGTGGGTCTGGATGTGGAACCACCCTCCTTTGGAGTCTTTCTTACCCATGACTGTCATTATTTTAGAATACACATCAGAAAAACAGCCCTTGCCTTGTTCAGTTGCTCTGAAAAAGTCCTGTTCGGAAGTTATTTTAGAAATACATACTTTTCAAGGGACTCCTTTCATATGTAAAATTACACAATCTTCCCTTCAAAGCGGTTTTCAGAGATGCTCCTTTTTTTCTGGAAAGGCAAAACACTTACACCCCCGGTACGACCCAGGCTGGGTGCCGGGTACTGCAGGACTCAACTGCTTTTAAATTATACCTGCTCCTGAATAAACAGGATCCCAGCTTCAGCCGCCAGCAAGGGCCTTTAGCTGAGAATTCAGCTTTTCCCCCCAGTCTCCAGCTCAACAACTGTCCTGCACTGCGCAACACATGTAATCCCCGCCGTGCCTCGGCCTTTAGCTGCCCTGAAGAGGTTGAATTACCCGATACTAGAAACTGCCTGAGATGCAGCGCTCTTGAAGCATTAACCAGAGATGCTGCAGGACCAACCACATCACAGCACTTTCGCTAAGCATGACACATCCCGTGCTCGCTGTGATTACATTTCCACCTTTCTCTGTATGCTAAAAATGCAATTAGGAGCCCTTAGCTGTCACCACGCTATGCTTCCAACAAGGAAAGTTGTAGAACCCTGGATTAACATGCGATGACAGCAGTTTCAGTACCTGCAGGTAACCTGTCCATCCTTCATCCACTCCCCTGCACACGCACCCACGGGAAGAGACAGGAGTACGTTTAAATGTTCTTTATTACAGATGGGTACAAAACTAATTAGTCAAAAAGACCAAAGCCCATGTCATCATCAGATTCCTCTGATTCTTCTTTCTTTTCCTCTTCTTTCTTCTCCTCAGCTAGAAAAGGAGAAAAGAATCAGGATTTTTCCATATTATCAGATCCCAAGAGTCACATACAATGACTTAACATCAGTGAGCATGACCTCAGCAATGCTAACACCCCGAGACCAGTGCTTCCACTAGGAAAGTGGGTTTGGGCCTTCAAAATTAATTCTTATCAGATCTAAAACAGCTTTACAAAGCAGGTGCTCTCTCTTCAGCCACCAGGATGAGCTCCTGATGAGATACAGAAAGACCAGCCTTAACTCCGAGACAACACTAATCCTGTTCACTGACTCGAAGTGCAATTCCAGCCTTTCCAAAGGCGAGGGTCTGTTTTGCTCCACCCACACGCGCACTACGAAGCCCGAACCACGCTCAAATTGCAAGGGGAAGAGCCGGGCTGACTCCCAAGCTGACAACGAGCAGCTTTTTTAACCCAGCGTTCCTTCCAGCCGACAAATCCCTGCGTCGGGCACACAATTCCCCTTACCCGGGG
>VYZM01013891.1:373353-421586 GCA_013398915.1 Dromas ardeola | reverse complement strand
GAGAAGAGAAGAGAAGAGAAGAGAAGAGAAGAGAAGAGAAGAGAAGAGAAGAGAAGAGAAGAGAAGAGAAGAGAAGAGAAGAGAAGAGAAGAGAGGAGAGGAGAAGAGAAGAGAAGAGAAGAGAAGAGAAGAGAAGAGAAGAGAAGAGAAGAGAAGAGAAGAGAAGAGAAGAGAAGAGAAGAGAAGAGAAGAGAAGAGAAGAGAAGAGAGACGAGGAGTTCAGTTGGAAGGGACCTTCAATGATCTTGTCCAACTTCAGTGCTGACCATTTGCTTTTCACGGGAGATGTTTTATTTCTCTATGTGTTTTCTTGTAGAAAAAAATTAATTGACTGCTTGAAGTACTTAAAGCACATCATGCAGGTATTTTAGATTTATTGGATTATTGGAATTAAGGACAGACAAAGTAAGACAACACCACTCATGATAAGCCTTCAAAATTGTGATGGAAAATGTTGCATGAATTACCATCTTATTTAGGTTTTTGCTGAATTTATGATGAATTAATAACCACTGCACACAGGCAAGTACTCTATGAATAGGTGCTGATGTAAACTAGGCTGTTCTTCAATGGGAAAGAGTGGCGGCACCAACAGTTATCTGTCCTTGACTAAGCAAGGATATGTAGGAAGCAGCAATCTCTTTTACTGACTCGTTGATACAGTTGAGGAAAAAATGGACATGGTTTTAGGGTTGGATTTCCTTTATTAGATTCATATACTGCCAGCCAGAATACTGAAGCTACTAAATGAAGAAATAATCCCCACAATTAGGCTTTAAAATAGTAAAGTAAGTAAAATATAGCAAACATTCAGGAGGCTTGGATGAAAACAGCCAATCTGAACTGCAAACTCAAACATGCATCACTAATATTCAGTACAAGATGTTAAACATCATGCTGCATGAAGAAGAATTTTTAATTCTTTAATATTAATCTTTAAAAAAGAAATTTTAAGTCTTTTAAAAAAGAAAACTGAAGTTCAGAAAGTTGTATGTTTAGATGGTGTCCTTGGGAATCACTAAAGACATCGGAATGTATAGGAGGTGTATAGCCAGTATAATCAAGTCTAAGAGCTGTAGGAAATGAACCAGTGGCACCATTTTTAGAATAAATGCAGGAGAACTGAGCTGTCACATCAAAGCTGACAGCCCCGTTACACAGCTCTAATCTGCTGTGCAAAGATCTGTGTTAGGAGAGGATGGAAACCTACAGACGCACTATTCCAAGTCTGCTTTTCTAAGCTCACAGATTAAAATCAAAAACCATGCCTGATCAGAAACATCACAAAACGTGGGCAATGTAGATAATTCCAGAAACAGGTGGATGATTTTACCCTCTTTCATGATTCTTTTCTAAAAAAAAAAAAAAGTCTCTAGATGCTAAGACATTTTCAGTGCAATGACTGTGTTATCTCCCTTCCTATGCTGAGGTAACACAGTCAAAATAGCATCGATGATTGCCACAGCTTGATGAGACAGACTTCCCTTGAATTGCTGCAAAGTTTAAGGCTCTTTCAGCCCCTGTTCTCAAAAGTGGCACCACTTGAGCGATTTCACAGCGCTCTAAGCACGCATCTTGATGGTAATGGGAAGCGGCAATGCTTGGGAACTTGCTGGATCAGGACCTTGGTCACCTTGGGCTTCATTTACTGCTGACGCTTTTAGCGGTCCTAAAAACAAACAAACAAACAAAAAAAATAGACTCACTCCCACTTTAATACAGTGGAACTTAAAGGTTTGTCACACAGAATGGTATTTAATAGATGAGTACATAGCTGGGCTTTAAAACTGCTACGAATTCTCAGATATTATATGGCAACAAAAAAGTGAGCAGTTTATGATACTATAGCCTTCTGCCGCTAATTTATAAGCTATTTATCTTAGGTTTCAGCACTTGCTAGAAGCACATACGTGCTTCCAGTGTGTCTTGGAAACAAATGACAAAACATGTCCGTAGGGAATGTTGCACCATAAAACTGCATTTTAATAGAGCAGAAGGGGGCTGACAGCAAAAATAATCAATTTCATCTGCGAAGTTGCAGGTCGGCATATTGCGACTGAGAATATTCTGGCTGTTGCGTCGACGTGAGCTCCCCTGTGTAACACTAACCCAGTCCCTGCCAGTCTCAGAGGGAGAGGGGGTAATTCCGTGAAGGTGAAATGAAACGTAATACAGACCTAGTGGCCATATGCTTAGTCTCTTATGAATGTCTTGATTTTTCCTGACAGCCCCTCTCAAGCGTTCTCAGTTTTTAACCCAGTAATTCTCCCTGGCACCGTGCCCCATCGCTCCCACATCTCTGGAGGAAGGAGCAGAGCTGCTGCTGCGGCCTGGCCACCTAGGGGGCCAGGGGAACGGGGGGCCAGGGCACACCAGGGGAGCCCCAGCCCTGGCATCGGGCACCTCCCCGGGGATGGGGACAGGACGGTCAGGGCTGTGGGGAGCTGGAGACTGGTCCTGCTGCGGCATCCTGGGCTGATGTCCCAGGGGGCTGATGTGGGGCTCTTGGCCGGGGACAGGGTCGGGGGAGCCCTGAGGAGGGCTCAGGGACAGTCAGGGCCAATGGTGCCGTGGGGGCCCTGATTTGCTGAAAAGGTCCCTCTGATGCAGCATGGGGCTGCTATGTTGATTGAGTGGCAGGAGTAACCAAGCAGCACTTCTGCAGATGCAAACTAGGTAATAATACTTTAAGGGTCCCAGCTCTGGGCTTAGCAGAGTTGGTTCATGCAAACCCAGCTCAGGGACAGGACCACGCAGAGCCAGCTGCGCACACGGTCAGAGATGCACGTCAGAATCAAGCTCCAAGGACTTTTACAATATTGGCTTTACAAGAGAGAGACAACAAATCAAAACATCTCTTCCGTGTAAAGGAGAAAATGAAGAGACTTCAGAGAAGCACAACTCATAGCAAGCGACATCGTATAAGCACTGTGCTGTTTGGTTGGAAACTCAGTGCTCATAGTTTGCCCTTTGCAAATCACAGCATCACAGAGTGCTGGGGGTTGGAAGGGACCTTTGGAGATCATCTAGTCCAACCCCCCTGCCAAAGCAAGTTCACCTTGAGCAGGCTGGACAGGAACGTATCCAGGCGGGTTTTGAATATCTCTGGAGAAGGAGATTCCACAGCCTCTCTGGGCAGCCTGTTCCAGTGCTCTGTCACCCACAAAGAATCCTAAACCCTGGGTAGATCCAGAGAGAAGGCAGAGCAGACATGCAAAATACAGCAAATGGAGCTGACTGCAACTGTGTTATTCTTTAAAAGAAACAATACTGGAAGGCCCACAATATACCTGGAGTCATCTGAAGCTGAAGGCTAGATCTCATCATGCTTGAGCACTTCAAACATATGGTTGTCAGCTTCTTTCTTACCAAGACATGGGCTTTCCTACACACAGGCAGCTGCCAGAATTGGGGAGCAGGCAGTTGCCAACCCTTGCAAGAAATTGGGTGGAAAAAAACTCCAGTGAATTTGAAACATGAAATATTTTACTATTGACCTTGAATATTTATCTCCTTCTCAAATTTGTTACCTGGCAAGAATGAAACCTCTCAGTGTTCTACTGGGGAGATAGGTGGTTAATGGAGAAGCTGGCCCAACTTCTCCACGCACCTTAAGCAGATAAAAGCCAGTTTCTCTGGCTGGTGGGAAGTACCATACATCCTGCCTGTGAAAGGTATTTGCAACGTGCAGACATCAGCTCAATGGGCTCTGCGTTAGGATGGGAGAGGATGTGAATGGCCCCAACAGAGGCTACTGGCCATGGCGCTCCCCTGGGGAGGGATGTCGCTCCACCCTCTCACTCTTCTGAGCGACACATTTAAAATTTGCCTTGGCTCCAAAATAATGTAGGTGCTTCTGAAGATAATACATTCATGCAAAAAGATGCTGGCTTAAATTCATGTGCATTTTTTTTTGTAGTGGTGTTTCAAGTGCTTGTGAAACACACAGGGAAGAAGGCATTCAGAATGACAGAATCAGTAAATAAAATAGATTTGGTAGCAGTAGCCTCAAATTGTGGGACTTTTGCAGACATAAACCCAAAGTTTTTTCTCCAAAATCAGAAAAATCACTGTAGTTATTAGCCTTTTAGTGAAAAACATAACGCTACTCTCTTACATCTTTGAGTAAGGACCCACTGGAATTATGTTAAGAAAGTCTGTTGTGATGGTCTTGCCATTTAATTTCTCAAACTGTTGTTGTCTTCCAGGTTCTCCATTTTCTCCTTTGATCCCAAAGTATGTCAGCAGTCTGTAGTCTTGGCAATTGGCTACTTCATAACAGCCAGCTGGCAGGACAATTCCCAAATACTGAAACTGAGAAGTTTGGCCTGATTCCTTCACATGCTGTCCACTTAATTCATTAATACATGTGTTCCTTAAAATATCTATTTGAAAACGCCCACTATATGAATGAAATATGTCATGTGCAATGCTCCTGAGAAGTGTCACGTATCTGTGACACTGCTACTGCGATTACTGGAGAAAAGAAAAAATTTTCCTGCCATATTTTCAGGATCCCCATTTTCAAATACAGTCTTAAGAGGAATAGAAAGCGAAGGCTGGAATGGAAGGTTAGACTTATGTGGTGGGTTGACCCTGGCTGTGCACCAGGTACCCACCAAAACCCTTCTATCACTCCCCCTCCTCAGCTGGACGGGGGAGAGAAAATATAACAAAAGGCTCATGGGTCAAGGTAAGGACAGGGAGATCACTCACCAACTACTGTCATGGGCAAAACAGAATTGACTTGGGGAAAATCGATTTATTACCAAGCCAAGCAGAGCAGGGTAATGAAAAATAAAACCCCTAAATCTTAAAACACCTTCCCCCTCCTGCTCCCTTCTTCCCAGGCTCAACTGCACTCCCGAAATCTCTACCTCCTCCCCCCTAGGCGGCACAGGGAACGGGGGTTGTGGTCAGTTCATCACATGTTGTTTCTGCCGCTCCTTCCTCCTCAGGGGGAGCACTCCTCACACGCTTGCCCTGGTCCAGCGTGGGGTCCTTCCCACGGGAGACAGTCCTCCATGAACTTCAACATGAGTCCTTCATGAACTGCTCCCTTTCCACGCGGTCCAGTCCTTCAGGAACAGGCTGCTCCAGTGTGGGTTTCCCAACAGGGTTCCACAGGTCCTGCCAGGACCCTGGTCCAGCGTGAGCTCTCCACGGGATCGCAGCCTCCTTCGGGTGCATCCACCTGCTCTGGCATGGCATCCTCCACAGGCTGCAGGTGGATATCTGCTCCACCATTAACTTCCGTGGGCTGCAGGGGGACAGCCTCCCTCACCATGATCTTCACCACGGGCTGCAGGGGAATCTCTTCTCCGGCTCCTGGAGCACCTCCTACCCCTCCTTCTTCATTGACCTTGGTGTCTGCAGAGTCGTTGCTCTCACATATTCTCACTCCTCTCTTTTGGCTGCTGCTGCACAGGGGTTTTTTTCCCCTTCTTCAGTGTATTATCACAGAGGTGCTACCACCAGCGCTGATTGATAGGCTCAGCTTTGGCCAGAGGCTGGTCCCTCTTGAAGCCAGCTGGCATTAGCTCTGTCGGACATGGGGGAAGCATTTGGCAGCTTCTCGCAGAAGCCACCCCTGTAGCCCCCGTGCTACCAAAACCGTGCCACACAAACCCAATACAACTTCATATTATTTAGAAAGATAATTAATGAATTTGACGTCTTTATTTGAAATCTGGGAATATGTTCTTGTGCGGTTTTGCAGAGCACAATGAACAGGTCTAAAATATCTTATTCTGGGGATTTGTGATCTTTTGGGGGGTTAATACCACGTAAAGTGGGTGACGTTTTTCAGTGTATGAAGAGGACAAGGTAATAGGCATGGGCAAAAAGAACAGCCAGAATATTAAGTCTTGTAAAACTATCTGCCGTCCTGCAGCCTGTTATTCTGCAGTAAAGAGGCTGTGTATGAGATGTGCCTGGCCTCTCTGATGCATCATAACAGAGGAAAAAAGGGGTAGGCGTTCTGTTTATCTGCCATGAATCAACAAGGAGGAGGTCAGCAGGAACATGAATTTTTATGAGAATGTTGGACATCAAAAACTGCTCTCTCTCTTGCCTGGATTATCACTCCAGCTCTTCTTTCTCTATTTATGTTTTTGATTTCTAGTGGGAACAATTAAGAAGAAACAATGAGCCTCTGCTGTCCTGACATAAAATCCGTAATAAAATCTAGCCTCTGGAAGAAAAGCTTAGAATCCATCAGGGAGAAAATACATCCTCCTGATAATTGTTTAGCAATGGCAGAGCACTGAGGACGCTGAGGATATGAGGCATGAGATTATAGATCTAATAAAAATGTCTGTAAAATAGAAAGTGATTGAGATGTTTTAGAATACATTCAGCAACTATGAACTGACACAATAGGACAAAAAACTATCCGTCTGCTTGAAAGAACAGAACAAGCAGCCTTGCAGTGTTCCCTTCAAGGACAATAGCGGGGTTTATTTTTTCTGTATTATACCTTGGAGGAGTTTCCAGTTTTTAAAGCACAATAGTGCCGGACCAGGTTCTGTCAAACATGAATAATTGAATTTGAACGGAAATGCAGAGACTCTCAAAATACAACTGAAGGCTTTGGAAAGCACTCAGGGAAACTATATAGGCTAGATTCACTACTCCTGGTCTCATTTATATCCCTAAAGTTGGACGATCTCCACTGAGATGAGCGAAGTTCTGCTGGTGCAAAACTTCAGCAAAAATAGCTGTGGATCACGTCCAGTGTTTGCAGCGGTCACCTCCTGAGAGAAAGGGGCAGTGGATATCTTTGCAATCACTGATGTAGACAGTATGATTCCATGAATATCAATGGAATTACTTAAGGCTTCCATCAGTCAATGCTCTGAGAGCAGAATCTCCTCTTCCCTTTTGCTCTAGTGACACGTTATCACTCTGTGTTTGTGCTTATTGCATTAGACACTAATGAACCTCAACACTGTCTCCAAGGGCATAGTCCAGATTACTGAAAGTCTACTGACTTCCCAAATTGTTCGTTCCCTGAAGAGCTCATCCATGGAGCAAAGCCAGGTCCTGCCCTCTGCCAGTAGCCTTGTCTTAAGTTGGCAGCAGTCTCAATAAATAGGTTCAGAAATAAAAAGAGGAACCGACTAAGACAAGGTGCAAAAAGAAGGGGCAGACTACAAGGAGTGGGGAGCACATGAGAAAACAAAAAAAGACCCTTGAGTAGAAATGAAAGAATATAAGTCAGTAAAGCTTTGGAGAAAAGTGAGAAAACGACAGAAAAATAAACAATTAAAACAGGCAGTAAAAGATTGAGAAAGGAGGGCAGCCGGGGAAAGCATAGGGGCTGCTGTTATTCATCATCTATTGAAATAATTTTTTCTTTTTCATCAAGTGTTTGTCAATCGTAAAGTCACCGCTCTTTAATTTTTGAGTTGCACTAAGTCTTCTCCCACAGGATGTATACAGCCTTTGGGCTGGGGCAAGGGAACAAAGAAGCCACAGGGTCTCGTGCATCTGGAGTGGAATACTAGCCATAATCTCTTCTTTCTTTATCATTAGGCAGTATTTGACTTTTAGCTTAACCGACTGAAATGTCAAGAATAGCATCAAGGCTTTGGCCTGTTTCTAGTGTTCACAAATCCCAGGCACTCTAAAATGGAAAAGAATTTACTTTCTTCCCCAGGGCTTTGCACAGAAAGGATGTTTCCAAAAACAATGCTGACAGGATTAGAAAATCAGGCAACAGAACCTCCTTTTACCCAAGCAGCTGCTATTAAAACTGAAGACTGTGTGCACAGTGTGCCATTAGTGCCATTGCCTGAGAAGTGCATGTTTAAGAGGAGCTTTACACTCCCCATGTAAGCCTTTGAAAAGAAAGCCTCATGCAGACAATTTCTCTTACATAGCTATGTCTCCATTTCTTACTCTCCCACACTAGGAGAACAAAACCTTTTTATTTCAAGTTCTGTTTACTCCTGCTGGCTAGTCCTTATTTCACCAGGGCTGGATAATATCCAGTAAGTGGTTAAAGACACTTGAGATGCAGAAAACATCCTGTCCAGCCCAGAAAAAGGCCTGCATGCTTGTCTGATTTGAAAAGCCATTGACTATTGATGACTTGGGATCACCAAGAACAGAAATCAATGGTACACGCCACTAGGAGGCTAATAATCCAGTCCAGCCTTGCAAAGATGTTCGGCAGTTTGTCTTCTAGGCTCAGTAGTTCATGCGATTTTGAAGACAAAAATCACATTATTTTCACTAACATCTTCTCTGCTCACATTGATTCACTGGTTCTGACCCAATTTAAGTGGCTGCTGCCTTCAAGCGATTAATGTTTAAAAGAATGCCATGTTTCATCTGAAAACACATCATCACAACTTCCAAGCTATATGAAGCATTCATCTCCAACTCCAGCAGTTTGTGGAAATATTGGCTCCAAAGCTAATGCAGGAATTGAAAGATATGAGTGAGAATTATCAGAATGGTATAGTTTCAAAGGATGGTATCATTAATCATGTTCATTTATTTTGGAACTATTCTGCTTAGACTGTAAGGTGATCTCATAAGCAGATAGAGAAACATATATCTAAAGAAAAGAAAATTGAAGAGCAGCAGAGAAACAGGAAAATGAGACAAAAAGGGAGCCACCTGAGTTGCCTGAGCTTGCAGGGGGTGAGGCAGAAGGTGGGACTAGAAAGGAGTCTCTGAGTCACTGAATTCAACTCCCTGTGATCCCATTGTGATGGCATCGACATTAGGCTCAGATGGATCCTCAGCGTACCTGTGGCCCTACCTGTATCTCGTACCATAAAGCAATCTCTGAGACCATGTAACAGTTGCAAGGTCATTTGTACAAAAGGCAAAAAGCCTCAAAAATTACACCAAGGCATCACTTTGAAGAGAACAGAAGAGGTGCACAGCACTGCCATTAGCTGAAACATCCCTGGAGAATTTCTAGCAGATGGACCTTGCACGGTGACCCGCAGGAAAGCAAACGCTGCTCTGCCTCTGCCAATCTGACATGAAAGAAAACCTTAATCCTCAAATACATCCCAAATCTGGCAAATACTTTAGTCCTGGGAATGTGAGTAAGGTATGGCAGCCAGCAACCTGAGAAGCCTGTCAGATTGTGGTCCTGACCTAGCTGTAATTGCGGCCAGTCTGCGACGTGTCAGAGAAAGAAGATCCACAGACCTTTCTCTCTGCCCATCCCTGGCTGTGCAATTGCCAAATAGCTGCTATAATAGAGGAATAAGGAGAAAAAATTTATTGACTTATACAAGATATTGCTTTCCCTCATTTGTCCCCTGCTTTCCTGCTCAAGGCCAGACCCCAGAGATGCAGCGCTCCCAGAAGCCTGGCAAGAGAGTGGAAGATTTGGGCATAGGTCCCAAAATCCTCATCTCATGATCAATGCAGTGACTCCTGCACCATCCCTATGCCTGACCCAGGGCCTGTAACTCTTTCCCCATCACCTTATTGGTCATTTTGGGGCAGGGAAACTTCCTACCAGAGCCCCCTGCAACCTGTATTTTAACAGTAAACTATACCAAAACAGGAGTTTTCTAATGTAAGGTATCAAAACCTACCTTGCACACCAACCCCAGCCCACTGAAGCAGTGCCGTGCATCAACCCAGTGAAATGAAGGCAGCCCAGACCTAGTTTACCCTCTCCTTCTATGTACAGCCTTTGGCCTTCAATGTGTAAAAGTGAAGTAATAAACTTAACCTTCATCTTCACCTTAGGCCATCATACCCTGCCAGTCTGGGACTTAAATCCATCCAAGTAGCCCATCCAAATTCACCCAAAACCCAGTCCAAAGGCCATCCAGCTCAAAGGCTACTCTTGTCACTTGCTGACAACAGCTTCTCTCCAACAGCTCTAGATCTAAGTCCAGCCAAATTCTATCCAGATAACCATCGAGAGTAGTTCAAAGGTCAGAGTCCCTCTCCAGTTCCCAAATTTGAAAATATGACAATTTAAGATTCAAACAATCCAGCCTGATTCTAGGCTACTTTCTGCTTCCGTAACTGGTGGTGTTCAAACAAGGCCAATAGAGACGAGGTCACTGGTTGTAAGTACAGACAAAGAGAAATGGGATCAGTGCAAAACCAATCCATTTTCCACCTGCACCTGCAGTGAAATGCCAGCCCTCTTCAATGGAGCCAATATTTTCACATGTAAGGAATAGCTCAAGCCAGTCTATCTTAGACTTAAGTTGCGGTCATAACCAAAGGTGAAGTATCACTCCAGTAACTGAACCACAGGCAAGGATAATGCTGTAGAAGAGGTTGGTTTTATCACAAGGACTCGAGAAGTTAACTTTTATCTCAAAAATGTCAAAGAATGTCAAGATATATTGTAATTTCATTTAACTTTCTCTGTTTGTTCAGTTTTGAACAATGTCATCATGCTATCTTCAAGTAGCTTGCTTGTCATTAAATAAGTGTACTTGGTCTCTTTAGATTATTTACTTCAGCAAATTCACCAAGCAAATTCACTGAGTAGTCTCAACACAGCAATAGGGGAGTCAGAGCTATGCTATCCCACTGGGGAGCAGTACATAGTCCCAGCAGATATTTAATACTGGTTCTGAACCTAATAAATGCTATAGTCCCAGTTGGAAGTAGCCCAATTCCACCAGTTCTGAATTTTAAAGAGACGTGTATGTTTGCTTAGGGGAAAGGGAGCAAGGGATAATTGATGGGATGGACAAAGAAGCTGATGCCACACTTCCTCGAGGACTTTTGTGACTGACTCCTCCCAGACAATGACTTCTACTCAAAAGAACCACAGAAAGAAATCCATGTTGAAAAGCCTGCTAGATGTACTGCCTTGTCACTGCATGAAGAAAATCTTAGCAATACAACAGGAAAAGAATGGGACTGAATATGAAAGGAGTAAGTTGTAGCCTGAAAGTGAAACTCTCCATCTTAATACACTCTGGAGGACTAGAATAAGTGCTTTCTAATTAGCTTGCATTTCACTTGGCGTATTTATGGCTGTTGCTGCATGAGTAGACCAATATACGAGGCTTTTTATTAAAGGGTCTCCAGAGAGAAGCATCCAAACCTGCCAGCAACCATGTTTCAGAGGTTTAACCTCTCTAACCTTTATGGTTCAGCTAAAGTTCTTCCTCCACACGTGCCGAATACATCATTCTGCTGAGTGAACTGTAAACTTGGCTTAGGCCAATCCCTACTCTATTTAACATGCAATTGCATTACTTTTTATTTGTGGTTTATGTTTCATCTGATTTGCTCATAAAAGACATGGTAACAGAAATGCCAAACCTAGCTATTGGGTTACAGAAATCAGATGCAGCAAGCAGGCGCTGTGCTCATGAGCAGAAGGCCATTGTACATTGAGTGACCCACACAGCCGTTACCCCGAGCAGGCGTGCTGCACCACAGCAGTGTCTTCTGGCCCGTACCTGCTGTACGTCCTTGCCTTTATCTAAAACTGCAGCAACAAGTTCTCATGTGAACATCCTTTCCATCTGGCAGTAGAAATGATGAATAGAGCTGTTCTTTTTTAAGAAAACCCTGTAGGAGCTTGAATTAACAAAAAAAAAAGTGGTGTAACTCCTCCGTGGATGGGATCTGGAGGCCTCGCTGAAGCTGCACAATTCAGCTTTATCAGCATCTGAAAGGACATAACATTATGCTATCCTCTCTTTCTCTACGATGTTGATGCTAATAAAAAGAATTTTAAACAGTACTTGCAGAGTCTGAGTGCCTTTCTTACGGGGATCATAAGGAACCAGCACGTCCTGGTGCAAAGCAGCAGTTAAAGTAGTATCCAAGTCTCTACTCTTATTTATGGACAGGACTGGTGTCATTGTTCCTTTAGTTTTCCTCTCAAAGGGTCCTTAATCAGACTGGAAAAGCTGTATCTTGCCTGAAGTGCTTCTTCCTCATCAACTGGAAGAACCATCCGGTTTGACTTCCATACTCCTTATTTTGGTGGCTTTTGTTTGCCTTGTTCCCTCCAATACAGGGAGTTGAGACTGCCAATACAACCCTATCAATCTTTGTTTGTTTGTTTGTTTGTTTGTTTGTTTGTTTTTTCCTTAAGGTTTTGTGTCACTTGATTCTAACAAGGCATTTTGAGGTCAGAAGCCTCAGTGTCACCAACCTCCTGGCCACACAGCCCAGCGCTTTCCTGACAGACCCTCAATTCTCCATGGATATTCATCTTGGTCACTCAAAAGATTCTGGCGCATTGACTGGCTACTAAGCAAATGAGACAGCTGCATGTTTTACCCTCAGAATGGACACTTTTCAGACTGTTTCTCTTCCTATTCTCCACTGAACTGGAACACACAGATGTTAGATATTTGTATCTGGCACTAATTAACAAGTACCACCCATCAGAGTTGCTAAACTTAACCTTGTTTTTATCCTGTGGAGGGATTCAGTGGTTTTGTTCTGTGTAGGTGCTGTGCCTTCCTTCCAGATTGGTCATTCATTTTCCCCTATGGTAGAGCATCATCTTTTTTATCATCTGCTTTCAGCCAGAGATTCCCTAAGGGAATCCCTCAGATATTTCTTCAGACGTCTCCCGTGTGTCTATAAAGCACAATGGAGCGTGATGTACCGGTGCTGACTCAGAATCAGCTGAACGGAGGCACAGCTCCCTTCCTGACGGTGCTCACTTGGCTAATTAGCTCTGCTGAGAAACCAGAGACATTCAAGCCCAGGCAAATGGCACAGTGATGCCGCTACCTTGATTCCAACAAGTAAAATGTGCATTGTGCTTTTTTTTTTCCCTAGGCTCCTATCCTTTTTCTGCTTGCACATCCAGTTTGAGCAATTGCATATGAAAACATGTTTTGACTATTGCCTCTATGCTAATTATTCCCAAACCTGTCTCTCCACACCGGACATCTCTTTCTCCAAACTGAAATCCTGCTTTTTTCTTGGGTTGGGTTGTGTTTTTTCCTCTGAATCTCTTCATGGACTGTCCACAGTAAAAACTTGCCCAAAGTAGAACATGCTCTTCCTCTCTTGCATGTCCTCATGATGAACCTCCTGAGTCATCTGACAAGAAAATTTAGAAAGATCGTTAACCTTGTTTCCACTGCATATGTTCTAGGAAAGGGGAACTGAAAATGCTTACAAAGTATTACTGAACAATAAACTCAAAAGATAGCTTTGTCTGGTGGTGACTCAATAAAACAGAAATTATAATAGATGTATGATATGTAGGTAAGAAAAAAAAATATCCTTAAGCTGTGGAAGAAAATTAATGTAATCAAAATGAGCATGCTCAGAATCCATATGTAATTAATATACCATTATTCGCAGAGGGTAAATATTTTTTGCTTAAACAAGAAGTGTCAGCATTTCATTGCAAGAATTGGGCAAAATCCAAATTGCTTATTGACAAGCTGTAGTAACTGTGTACAAACAAGAGACAAAAGATTTTAGCTTGTCATTCATGATATATTCTGAAAACATACCATGAATCATTCTCAAGTAAGCCCTACGCTGACTAAAGCAAAAAGGGGAATCTAGCCTGAATTTCCATGAAAATATAATTTTTTAGAAAAAGCACATAGAACTTCTATCTTTGGCATTGGTTTAGTGCTTAATACTAGTTCTGGAGGTCTCAGAGATTAAGGGTTGCTTCTCTGCAACAAGGAGTAATTAGGAGAGCATGAAGATTATTTTTTTTGGGGGGGAAGGACGGGAAATGGGTTTCAGGAAAGATCATTTGTTTTGAAAAGTGAAACAAGCAATGAAAAGGTTGAGTGAACGTTGGATCTCAGTATCTAAAATTAAATGTGTGTGTTTGTGTGCAGTTTGGGAAATAACTTGGCAATTGAAGTTAAATCCCATGAATAGTTCTGGCAAAATTGGATGAGTGAAACCGATCCGTGAGACGCATGAGCAGAGAGAGAAGAACCTGGGTGAACACAGGGCAGCCCCAGGGTCGAGGTGCCCGGTGGCCAAGTACCCGTGCGCAGGGGAATTGCTGGGTGAGGGGATTATGATGCTGCTGCCTTCTTTGGCAGCACAAAAGCATGACCAAAGAAAGGAAGTGCTCTTCGTATCAATGGGGCTACACCATTTGATGCCATATAAATCTTATCATGACCGTGTATCTGCACCCAATAGCCAGTCATCTCCCTTTGTTTTTGCTGTCAAAAACCTGGCTGCAGCTATCAGACTTCCCTCAGTGTGATACTGAAGGACCCTTAGTAATAACTTTACCAAATAATTTACTTTTTTCTTTTTTAAATGAGATAGAACACGGGGATTTGGTCCTGCTGTTGCACATATAAACCTGGTGTGATTGTGTACATACATACATACACACATATGTAAGTTTGTACATACACATTTAACACACACACACACACACACAAACACACACACACATTTCTCTGTATTTTGATAATGCCTTGACTACTGTAGTAAGGATGAGCCAGAGACACCTGGGCATATTAAAGGTAGCATCTGAATCAGTTCTAGCCTTCCGGTCCTCCACTTTGCAGATTATGATCTTCTAAATTGCACATTTTAGGTGAATTGCCTTAAAAGTACTTACTGGCGGTTGGGGGAAAAAACCAGAGAGTAATGTTCCATTAAAGCTATTATCTCAAGTCTTGGAGTAAAATTTTTTTTCCTAAAATGTTTCATTATAACTCAGAAGCAATCGTCTACCCAGGTTACAGTAATTATGTTGATTGTCATTAACCATGCAATATGGGATTGTGTTTATTAATGAAGTGCAATCCTGTAAACAATGCAGACACAGCTCATGAATACTGTATACTTAATTGGGGTCTTGATTTGAGATATTTCCCAGCTGACAGGGAAAGATGGACAACATTATCCTGGATATAATCCCACTGAAGTAATGCACCACAAATATCTTACTCTTTCATGTATTTAAGGGAATTGGAAGTAGTTTACTGAAACTGATATAAAGAATATGCAAGTCCAAAAAACCGACATGCTGTCAAAGCTGTGTCATTGATTCTCATAATGGTCTTGGACTCCAAATAATTTTCACTGTATGCTCTAAAGCATTTCCAGTCTGACTACTCTTGTTAAAATGCCAAGAATTTCTTCAGAAACTCATTTGCTGTTTTGCTTGTTGTGTTAGATAGACTAGGACATAAACACTTGCATGCCCTCGTAAAGAGAAAATTGGAACAGCTAGCACCACCCTGCAGAGGATCCGCCACGCAGGGTTTAAATTAAACAATATATACAGATACTGTTTGTCAGACACCTCTATAAGCTCCTCAATGGGGCCAGGTGAAGTAGATAGGTTTTTCAGAGTTACAAGAAACCAGCTGTATTTCCAGTGAATAAGACAATAAAAGCATCTTTTATTAGCTATCTACAAACAATCTAAATCTCTATATATGTTCAAGATGACCCAGTAGAGAGGGACTCTCCCCCAAGATCGTAAAATCATAGAACAATTCAAGCTAGAAGGGACTTCTGGGGGTCACCTAGTCCAGTTGCCTGCTTAAAGAAAGTACGGCTAGAGCAGATTGCTCAGAGTCCCATCAAGTTTTGAACACCTCCAAGGATGGAGAGTCCATAACCTCTGGGGACATCCTGTTCCAGTGCCTGACCACCCTCACCCATGGCCACAGAGTCAAGCTTTTCAAAGCCTCTGGGTGACTGTAGCTTTTCTATGTTACTGTGCTAGCAGGAAGAACTTTGAGTGCCATCTAACACCCAGCGGTCCCTACAAAACCAGAGAAGTCCTCAATGATACAGCGAGTGGAGCTGGCTTGATCCTGCACCACCTGCCTCAGCAGTGCTCCAACGGCTGATGGAGCACTTGGAGGCTCTAGGTAGCTGCCACAGTTTAGAGTAGTGGCAGAGATCGCTCCTGAGGAAAGCAGATGCAGATATAATGCAAAACCACCATTGTCCCCACACTGATGGTTTTGCTATCAAAATTAAGGATATAAAAATGAAGCCAGATATTTTTAATGGCTATCAAAAAAAAAAAAAGAAAGCTTTAAGAAAATCATCACTTTGCAACCTTCTTTGTAGCACAAGAAAGTGTCTGTATAAGCTTTGGATATAGCTTAACATTTACATTTATGCAGTGCCTTAATATTAAAATATAAACAAAGGGCTATAAATGCTTAAATACAAATACAACATACAAAAGATAAATATATAAATATATAAATACAAAAATACAGTGTTTAATATTTATATGGTGCTTTTCATTCCCAAGACTTTCGGCTTGGTTCTTTTGCCTTGGTACAAGGAAAACCTTAAAAAAATGAGCCAAACTCCTAACCAATCATTTCTGCTAAGGAAGTGAGTGCATGGTTCTCTCTGCTCTCTACTGGTTATCTCACATGGCTGAATGATGTGGTGTCACCAGCTGACACTAGTTTCCCAGTCCCAAACCCTCCTCTTGAGAAGAGAGCATCGCTTAAATCTGGAGAATGGGAGTGGTACAAACATCTCATGCTTTCCTTGTATATTGTGTATCCTTCAGGATGGTTTGTACCCAGCACAGATCTATCTGACTCCACCTCAGGGGTTAAATATGGCCTGTGACAGGCCTCAATATCATCACTATTGAGCAACAACATGAACTGTAGTGGCAGCTGAGCGTTGAGCAGTCACTAAGCTGGGCATTCGGCTTGTCCCCTCTACATCACGTGCTGGTCTGATGGCATGATGTGCACGAGTCCGGCAAGACACGAGTGCAGCATCTGCTGAAGAGGCCAAGGGCAAGAAAGAGCAAAGGGATACCGCAAACTAATGCACCGTGGCGGTGGTGGAGAATTGCACCAAGCAGGAATGAGCAGCCCGTCCCATCCAGATCACAAACCCCAGCCTTGCAGCGCACAAGCCAGTCTGCAGCACCTGGCTGAGGAACGAAGGCTTGCTCACTGGGGTGGGTATGGGAACCAATCTAGAAAAGAGCCTAATAGCCTTGATTCTTTCCTTCCTTCTGCTACCCTGGCACTGTTTGATTATTGCATCCCACCGCCCTGCTAAACTTTTGCAAATGGCTGTTTTTCTGCTGTGCTAAAGCAGCACCACCAGCAGCCTCGTGTCAGTCACTGGGCAGGAGCTGCTTCCCTGCCTGCGGAGTCAGGGCAGGCGGGAGGAGGGAACACGGCAAAGAAGCTAATGAGACTGGGGAGCAGAGGGAGGACAAAATACCCAATGGCTTAAAAAATATCCAATACATTTTTTAAGAAAGGAAAACAGTGTTTGTGAATTGGAGAGGGCTATTTTACTTCTCCCAGCTTTCCCACCTAGAGATACCTTTGCCAGCATGTCTCTGTTCCAAGCAGCCGGACTGGGCTTGCAGAGTTCTCTTGATGTGTACAGCACTGTCAGACTCCTGCTGGCATCAGTCTCTAGAGTGTCTCTTCCCTAATTCCCCATCATCCTTGCCTTTTCCTTCCTTTATTATCCCACCTGCAGTCATACATGGAGCTCAGCAGCCAGCTGGAGAGGGCTCTCCCAGTCTGCTGGCATTCTTAGCCACAGTGAGCATGTCTTGGCTTTTATTCACCCAAGAAAGTTCTCCAGTCGATATTATATCAACTCTGGAAGGAGCAATAACATTCTGCAGGTTATTGGCAAAACTAAGCTTGCCGGTTCATCCCACCTGCCCTGCAGTTCCCATAGGGTGAGATTTGAACAAGTTCAGCAAGCCATTTCATCGCTGGCCACTTGTTTCATCTCTTGGGGGACAGTGGTGAAAATGCCCCATCTCTTGCTCTCATTCCCCACATTTTTTCCCGGGTCCAAGTTTGTTTAAGAAACCAGCTACTTACTGCAGGCTTATCTGCTTTTCTAGGACCCTAGATACTGTTGTCACAGAGATAACCAGGAGGAGGTAAATGCTGATTAAGAAGAGTTAAGCCAAGGCCACAGTTTTAAACCCAGCATAGTGTTCTTTTGAGCGTGCAAGTTGCAATACGGACAGAAAGGAAGCATCATCACCTTCTGCATTAGAATTTGCCATGTCCTAGTGACCGCTGGCCAGGTGTGCGCAGGGCTTCCTACCTCGTCTGCAACCTCTCTCTCACCCCTTCACAGAAAAGAAGGGAGGAGAATGAAAGAGGTTACAGCAGCCACAAAAAAAGTTCACGTCACCCAAGTCTGTCCTGGCACAAACCCGCTCCAAGAGAACTTCTCACGCTCTTCCCCTGCTTCCACACTTGCCTTCGGGCAGAACCCTCTCCCCGCTGCGCACCTCATGTAGCCCCTTTTCTGCCTGGGGGGCTTTTTCCCTGGGATCTCCCACCACAGCCGCTCCCTTTGGGACATTCTCTTTCCTGCTGCTGGAGGCTCACGTGGCTCCTGGTAGGGAGCGGGTTACACCGGCCTCCTCTTACAAGCACAATGAGCCATTTTCATCCTGCTGTTCCTGCAGGATAATGTTCCTGCATTATCCTCTGCTCTTTGGCACAACGAACATCTGGTCCTTTTCTGTAAGTGATGCTTTCCAGAAAATTAGAGCAACTTTTCTTGCACGGATCTAGCAGCCAAAGGGCTGGAGAGGACAGCTGAAATGTGACACGGAAACATCCCCTGGTGAAAAGAAGTGCCTACAGGCCACTATATTTAAAGCTGACTTTTAGTTGACTGAGTTATCAGATTGTGTTTAACAGCAACAGTGGTATTTGTGGTAGACGAGGTTTTTGAGCAGATACGGTTGTAGCAGAACAATTTGCATGTGATATTTTGTGAATGAATGCAAAGTCTAAATTCAGTTCTTCACCAGCTAAAGGAGTGGATGAAGACTAAGCACCATCACTATTAAGATCGCTGTCTCCCAGGCTGTCTTTAGAAATACGCCAGCAAGAGGCTCAGGAGTCACCTCATGCAATGTGACTTCTCTGCCAGGTTAACCACTTAATATTCCATTAATGACTTTTCCTTCTCCAGTCTCTTTGTCTTCTCTTCCTATTTATTTAATATTAATTCAATTTCTCCACTCTTATTTACCTTTATCACAGCTTTACTGCTTTAGAGAGAAGGGGTCACCATGAGGTTCTTAATAAAAATGATGATCTGGCATTTTGTTTAAGATTAACGTAGTTCCTTCTGTGAACTGTTCTCCATGGGGTTTCTATGGTGCCAAAGATGTCCTGTCTGCCAAATGCTCTACTTGTAACACAGGCCAATATGCATCACAAATAATTCAAAATCATCCATTTATTAAGAGTTAATCAATGATGAAAAGATTTGACAGCACAGAGTTGAAGTTGCCTAAATAGTATTTTGTACCCTTGCAGAAGGTCATAATAAATCAAATCTCAAACTTTCAGAAAATCAAGAAACCAAGAATTAATCGTGAAGCCCTAAATCTGGTGACTCATCCAGACTCCTGCTTCAATGTAAGAGGAACATATGGAATACTAGGAAAACACAGAGGCCACAACTCTTTATACAGTTACATCGATAAACTATACTGGTTCCCTTCAAACGACAGCATCACACTGGCATCGTGTTGGTTGGTTTGATAAATATCCTTCGTTCCAAGTAAATTTGCAATCCAGCTTTTCTTTGCTAGGTAAATACCATTAAGTTTTGCTCTGTTGAGCACAAACTTGGTTTTACCTGTTGAATTGCAAATTGGCCCAGCTGAGCCCCAGCTTGCCATGGCCAGCAAACTGGACTTGAAGCTTCCCCCAAAGCCACAGGCTGCCATAGGAGATCCTGCCAAGCTCACATTATCTCTCTGTGTAATTACAGCTTTTTAGTTCAGTGGGATGTGATTAGCTCAAGCTGTAAGTCATTTAGTGCACTATAATTACAGTGCACTCAGCTTCATGGTTGGTTTTGACCTAGAAAGGGTGCGTTCCTGGGGTTATTTTTAACAATCTGTTGGCAGTGCGTATAGGTATTACCAAGCCCCACAACAAAAACATCTGAAATTCGTCAGGCACGTTACAGACTCATTAGTGGCTGCCAGTGTCAGAAGTTTCTAGATATTCCTGAGTATTCTGCATCTTGGTCTCATTTGTGTGTCTTTTCCTGTCATTTCAGGACTGTCTCTTCTTTTAGCAGCAGACGCCCAGTGAAATGAATCTCAGAGAGAGCGGTCTGATGGACCACTGCTTTAAAAAAAAAAAAAAAAGAAAAAAGAAAAAATGGGTTTATTTATTAACTACGAGTTTGTTAATTTTTGAAATTCTGATTAGAAATATCAAAAAGATAAACATGCAGTAAGTGCTGGAGTTATAAAAGGCAGTAAAAAAATGCAAGCTGTGCACAGGAAAAGACTCATTTTATGATGGGGAATTATACCTTAGCGCAATTAGGGCAGCAGATGCTTAATGACTGTCCTAAAAAAAAATAAATACAGCTTCCACTAAAAGTCTTTTATGACAATTTACCATTATAGATGTGTATAAAAGAGCGAGCAACAGTAAAGTCACCCTCAAAGGACTGTCCTCCATTTTTTCATGTTTTTTTAAAAACTCTTTATTTGAATTAATGTTACTAGGTATTATTACATTAATTTTACCACCCCTGTGTAGAAAAGCTGCCAATTCATTTAAATTATGGTGTGGCTTGGTGATGCAAAACCTTGCCTGCTGGTTGCATAGAATAATCTTTTCTTCTGTGTTAAAAAGAGTCTTCCCGCAAATCTCTCTCCTCTGTGTCGCTTTCACCAGGTATTTCTGGACATATGAATGCTAATAATCTGCTGCAGGACCAGAACTGCTTTTCACCTACTAGGGAGGAAGAAGTGAGCTATAGAGGAAAAACAAAATTAAATTGGATATTTCTCTGATCAGTAGGGAAGGAGTATTCTCCATTCAAAATAGTCTGGAGAATTGGCCAATGTTTTTAAGTCACACATAATTAGGCACAACGGCCTGCAATATTATGAAAGCTTGGTATAACCTTCCCTTGGTATTTTATACCTTCAGGTGGCAGGAAGGGATGCAGAAAAGAAGCGCTGGTACAGATGTAACTGAGAACAGCCTAAAGCACAAGGTATAATAGATAGGCTATACTATTGTTGCAGAAAACAAACTTTGCGACTTTGATGACATCAAAAATATCCTTGCTCTGCAAGAAGTGATGCTGATAATCAGCTTTATTAAGGGTCACCCTGAGATGACAGGATGTGCCTATCAGGAAGGAGCAGAGGAAGAGCTCAGAAGCATGACTGCTTGTGAGGAAAAGTGGCTGCCATGGACGTAACAGGCAGACTTTTCTGAACAGTGAGTTAACTTCACTCTTTTGTGTGCAAGGCTGAGCAATCTGAACTGCTCAGAAGTTCCCCTGTCACTTATGCCTTGCTGATCTGGTCTTTTAGCCCAAGGTACCCCCAGCCAAAGCATGAAGAAACGTCCTCCCCGCTGGGTGATGGAGGTGTCCCAGCACATTAGCAGAGCATTGCTTGCGGCAGGCGATATCTATGTGAAACGTGGATTACAAAGCCAAGCCACCACAATTTCTTGCATGGAGAAATTGAAATAAAACTATCAGTCAGGTCTGCTAATGGAATCTAAAAGAGATGAAACCCAAGGATCTTCAAGAACTCCTTTTCTATAGGCTCTGCACGCCTGTGCGTGCTCTACAGCCTCTGTGGCTAATGAACATAAACGATGCTGGTTAAAAGCAACAAGAAACTAATGCAATCCTTCTAAAGTGACAATAGTATAGATGGTGAAAGGGATTAATTTACCATCCATGATAAATACAGTGGCTACTCTTTACACATAATGACGCTATTCTTACACGTCCCAGAGGGCTGCGTAATTCTAACAAAAGCTTCTGCTGCTGTAGCCCAGGGTGGTTGGGATTTGAGAAAGTGTTCCCAAGGTCTCCTGTGGTTTAATGTGCATATTATTAAAAGCCCAAGTCTGCCACTCTTTGCCATGATGAGAAATGCAGTGGGCAGTCAGGACAAAGGAAAATTTGGTAATGGAACCCTTATAACTTGACAGATTTGACTCAAAGTAAAAATATATTAGCCCCTTCTTTTTGTCCTCTCTGCATACTGGGTGCCTTTTTTGCCTGTCACTTTTCTAAGCCATTATTTCACCAAGTCAGTTTCAACAACCAGGACAGAAAACTTTGATTATAGAAGCAGTTACTTCTTCATGAAACATTCCCCAGCTGATTTTATTACCAGGGGTCCTGCTAAAATAAATAAATGATTGCACAGAGAGGGAGTGTTTCCTTCCAAGCAAACAGTAGAGCATATGTCATGAGCCAGTAATTAAAACAATGTGCATTAATACTGATAGATTCACCCATTAGGTGACATTTCAATCACAGTGGCATTTCAATGACTTTATTAAAACTTTATTATTATTATTATTATTATTATTATTATTATTATTATTATTATTATTTTTATCTTGTAGTGGTATTTCAACTGTTCCTGCTGCCAAATTTAAAAAAACAAAAACAATCATTTTTTTTGTGTTAGAATTCCAGAGACGTAGTCTTCAAAGAAAACTGTTTTAAATATGAGTTGTATCTTTGTACAAGGTGGTGCACTAAAGTCAGCAGAAGTTTTGCTAGAGTGAGATCAGCTTCTCAAATGTTGAGGACATTTCTAGAGAAGTGGTTTCTGCAATTCAGCTGCTGGGGTAGCAGAGCAGGACGTATGCAACTTGACTCAAGACTCTGTTTTGGGCAAGTTGTCCAGAGTCAATAGCCCTTCTTCTCTAGCAGTGTTCACATACCTGTCTACCAGGACACTGACAGCAAAGAAGATAAGAAAACAAAAGATACTTCAGCCTGCCTGTTAAAGCTGGACCAGCACTCAGCAAAGATGAAGATTTCCAGGGCAGGGAAACCAGAGAACAAGAGGCAACATCAGCCTGCAGTCCTGTGAAAAGAGGACTTGATTTGATTTGGAACAAGGGTGGGAACCCATTTCCCACTCTGCATTTTTCTCCTTACTAGGCTATGTGCAAGCTCTTCCTTGTCCCCAAAATGGTCATTTTCCTTCTATGCTGCGCCCCTCTAAAAGGCGGAGTGGGGAAGGAGGGTACCCAAAAGTCAGGCTAGGTGCCTAAGAGAAAAGGGAGTCCATCCTGGCATTAGGAGAGATCTGGGATTCAGGAATACTCCCTGCAGTGTGCTTTCTTCACGGCTATGTTTCCCTCAGACCATCTTATCAGCACGCAGGTTTGTTTTCTTCCCGTTTCTGACTCACCACGCAGAGAGAAGAGGTTCCTAACCTCTGGGTATGGATTTGAGGATCTGGCTCCAGCAATAGAGCTTTTTGGATCCAAGTCAGTAAGAGGAAGTAGATCAAAGATGACATGCTGATTAGTTACTGGGGTATCAGGAGCAATTTTCATGCCCTTTGGCCATCTGCCATATGTAACACCGCATCAAGGCCCTCATGACTTATAGCGATTACTGACAGCAACTCTTGCCCACCTGAGAACAGAGAATCACCTCAGACCATCCCAGTCTATTTCCCACATTTCTTTTTCTTTGTGTGAATATATACATATTACAGTTATGAGGGAGGTAAGAGCCTAGCACATGCTCGTTCCTTTTTCTTTTTCACTCTTCTGGAATACATTCCAGCTCCTCACCTGGCTTGAACTGACTGGAGTAATGAGCAGTCTTATTCAACATCTTGGCTGTTCTCTGCCTTGTGTTTTGCTTCTTAATGAGCTGAAAGGGTCAAATTATTAGCATGAGCTTGCTCCAGTAGCTAGTCTGACTCTCCGTACTTTCAAGCACTGCTACTTCACTAGTGCCAATTACAGACATTCTTCTAATTTGCTTTTCCTTGCCAGAGTCAGTGTCCCACTGCCTGACAGCTTCTTACACAGTTTCCATGAATAATTCCCTCTCCAGCAGTTCTGACCCAAATGTGCCCGCCTCTTTAGGAGGATTCAAACATCTTCATTACATCACCCTGATCATTCTCTGGCTTCCCTCCATGTGTAATGTAGTCAGTCTCTTTCCCCATCACTCAGAGGAGAGAGCGTGAGCCGGGGGACTTGCTTCCCTTGCTCTGCTTTAGGGAGGTGCAGGGTCCTATGGCACAGTTCAGACACGCGTTTGCTGACTGCAGGGCTCAAAAAACTAACTCTGCGTCACAGTGAGAGAGTGGGAGGTGATACCCTCCCCCCCAGATTAAGAATCACAAATGTGAGGCAATGAAAAGAATGAAAAGTACGGGTCCTTTCGTTAGACTACAACTGAAGTGTCTTCTAATTTGACTCTCCATCTTTAAATCCTTGGTCTGTCTATGGAAACACCAACAATTCAGAAAGGGTTAAAAGTCACTGAGAGAGACACATTTGTAGACCGTAATTAAGTCTTTCATTGATTTTCTGTACTTACATTACGCTCTCTTGTGCATCTCAATTTTAGTCATGTGTCTGTAAATGAACGAAGACACATGCTATTCCTCTCTACCTGTGTCAGTGGGGTAGCAGCTATCCACCAGTGTCACATTTGTTTATTGCCCTGGTTATCACCCACACAAACTTGTGCCCTGCAGAGGTGTCATTTTGAGAGATGTGGTCTTTCTTTGATGACTACTTCTTGTAGACAATTGCTGCTAATTTAGAAGGAATTGTTCTTCTCAGGGATGTGTGCTTCTTATCCAAGGTATTACCTTTTTCCAACTCCTTGGAAACCTATGCAGCTATATAAGTGAATTTGCATATGTAGGTTTGAAGAGAGACCAAAGGCAGCCTCTCTATTTAGAGAGTAGCATTACAACATCAGCCAGTGGATTCTGATGATTTAAACTGGTTTCTGTGGTGTTAGGTCCACAGTAGATGCTATAACTGATGACAAACATTTAGTGCCAAATGAAAATATATGGTAATAATAAAACCCAAACAAATAAGGACATTTTTTTTTTAAAACAAACAAACATAAAAGGAAAGCATTTTCATATAGTTCTACAATCTGAAATGAGATTTTGATTAAAGGGTGGGGGCCTAGACAGGGCAGGACTAGGAATATTAAACAGATACAACTTCCTCTGCTTGAGTAACTTGGTCTTTGGTTTCCAGTCAAGGAGAAAATATTAGTAGAAGATGGCACTGCTTAAGCATAACAAACCTGGATGTATCATTTGTTAAAGCCTAGAAAGGTCATTCAGTGACCTGCTGAGAACAATACGCTGCTCTTTATTAAACTGGATAACGCACACAAATTCTAGTCCCATCTGTACCGGACATCCAGAGATTAATATAGGATTGCAGCATTATAGTTGTCATTGTAAAGCCTTTCCTCCAAAGATGAGAAAGCTTCAGAGTCATTAATTAATGAGACCATACAGTATTCCTCTGAAACAAGCTTTGTAAAGATGAAGCACAGAAGCAGCAGCAAAAAGGACTCGTCTGAGTTCCTGCTTGAATTGCAAGGTGTGGTGGAGCTGTGTGTCCATTTGTGGTTTCTCACAGAGGACTTTTATCAGCAGCAAACAAAACACAATGGCTGCAGAAAAAGGTGCTGTACTCTGATACCTTTTCACAACAAAAACACGATTGCTTTTGAAACCTCACTCTTGACCTTGGGCCGTATGGAGAGCTCTGTCCATCTCTGTTCTCCTCAGTGCCAGGCACTGTTGTGCTCCTCGAGCCCTGAAGCACGCATCTTCGGCCAAAGATTTGGGCCTGGCACAAAGAACACAGTCTGTGCCGGCTTCTGGGCAGCAGAGGTGAGAAAGGCAGTCCTGCACAGAAGTTAACCATATGAACAGTATCGTTTTGGCAAGTCAGTGGCAAAACTAGAAACAGAATCTCATTTCTCTTCCACTTTTCTTCTACATAGGTGCAAGTAATTTAGATGCTCATTACGAAGAAAACATATCTTTCAGAATGCCAGTACTGCTGTGTCACCAGTGAAGTCAATGGATGGGCAGCAAGGATGAATTTTCTTTTGGTTTAACTCACAGTCCAAGGGAGTGCCTAATCAGATAGTTACTTACTAAAGAGTCCATTTTCACTTCTCTCTTTGTTCTTCCCCTTTCATTCTCCTCTGCCATTTCTGCAGTTAGTTTTGTTCAGTCTTTCTGCAAGAGCTCTACAGACAAAGAGTAATGAAGCTACCGGTATCCTGTTAATTGAATTCCCTTTATTTATTGTGCCTGGAGAGCTCTGAAGTGAAGGGAAAATTTTGATGATTTTGTTGATGACGGAACATTACCGGTTTCTCTACATCGCCAACACTAGAAAAGAAATCATAGGTATAACTGTCCTACAACAACAATTAGCGTAGGAAGCTGGAGGGCAAATTCTTCTAGAAAGAACAGTTGTATAAGAGAAGATACATATGTGGTACAGTCTTATAGATGTGTAGGAAGTTGCTGTTTCTGGTCTGTAAAGCTTCATGACAGCTCCTGTCATCTTCAGGTTTATTTCGTTTATCCATCATCAGTCTCATATTTTAAATTACTTTCCTATTCTCTTCCCTCTGCCCCCTCAGTGTCCAGATGTTTTAAGCAACATCTTTGCAGCTTTAGTTTCTTGCTACTCCCTCTTCTGTTTCTTGTCTCCTCTACTTTCTAATTTCCATTACTAGCTAATTATTGTGAGTTTTGCTTCCATCCTATTTGGAAAGTGATCGTTGGTGTCATAGTGTCACAATGTGGTTTCTTTTCCCTAGGAGAAACTTGTTTTTCTTGCATTCCAGACTCTTTTCTCAAAGTACCTGAAACAGTCAAATCCCTTATCCTTATCCAGCATTATCAGGTTCCAGTGTTTGTCCTCTTCCAACAACTCCCTGCTCCAATCTTCTTTCTAGGCACCTTGCCCCTTTTCACCCCTCTCCGCCAGCTCCCCATCGCTCCTCGCAGTACTCCAGTTCTTGTCCCGTTGCTGCCAGGGTCGGTGCAGTAGAAGGAACACTGAAAATCCCCGAGAGACAGGATTATTGATCTCAGCCCTTGCGTCAAGTACCACAAAGTCTGCATCAGCCAGAAGCAGCTGGTGCAGGGCTCTTAGTCCCTGCGTCTTAGCTTGGGCAACAAATGTGCTCACTGCAGATCAGATTTCCTGGGAAAATGGGTACCAAACTCTGACAAGTCTTCATGGAGTGCACGTTAACGGAGCTACCACAGCAATTTATAACCTCTTCAAAATTGGTCTATTGCCAGGAGACAAGAAAATAGCAAATTTCTGACGTGAGGGCATTACCCTGCCAAATATCAGCTTCCATCTCTAAAGCAGGAAGGCAGTAGAGAACATTTTTTAATATGGACCAAAAATATATTTTCCATTATTCCTGTTCTCAGAAATTTATCTTGTTGATTTTTGAAGTACTGCTGGAATTGTTTAAAATTTTGTGCTGCTTTGACAACAAAGGAATATAGCTGGCTACTAGGGACCCCCACAGCTCTTCAGGAAGCATAAAACTGGTTCCTGTGGCCCAAGCTGGTCACACCAAATGCTGTTCCTGCATTGCTGGTCCCTGGCTGACATACACTAGGTTCTCAAAGCTGGTGCCCACCTACCTGATGTAAGCCAGTATATACTGCAGCTCTATACTGTCTCCAGCTGAGTCATGCAGACACGGGGAATATCCTTTTTTGCAGGAAGACCTGGAAGTTTTCCTAGACTGGATCATCTCCCTACTTGTCTTCACCCTCAGACTGTCTCTCAAAACATTGTAGGAAGCATTGCCACGTTCACCAGGAGAGGCAGAGACAGACCAAGTATGGAGCAGCACTCCTTCATGCCATGGAGTCAAGTGAGACTGCCAGGATGGGGAACTTCTGTGTGACCAGTGAGGTGGCAGCAGAAGAGTCTCCATGCCTTCCTGGCACTGGTACCTGCTCTTCCTAAGTTCGGCTGAATGGAAGGGTCCTTTCAGTCAAGTACATCCTAACCTGGATGTTCACATTAGCCAAAGGAGGCTCTTGAGATCACTGTGAAGGGGCAGATTATTACCCCAAGTGATATTGAATCAAATTGGGTTGGCAGCATTCACTCCTGTGTCACTACAGTACAGGGTTCATAATATAACCCTACCACACCACTTTCAGCTCTGATCTGTTAAGAGTGTTGCTCTGCTCTTGCTTTTTCACCTTTTTGGCTTCTGAAACAGGGGATGGGTGTCTCCCCCTCCATTTATCTCTTTTTTCTTCCCATCAGTAGATTTTATCAGCCTCTCAAACTTGCTCATCTCTCTCCTTCACAGAGATACGGTTACTGATGCCATCCCATCGCTTCAACACAATCATACAATATTCCAAATCCTGCAGTCATTTACAAAGAAAAGTAACATTAGGAAATAACTGTTTGGCCGTTTATTGATGCACCTTAGTAGCTGGGGAAAATTAAGAATGAGCACTCCAATGCTGCTTTCTGTGCATCACCAACAATTTCTCTATGAAACCTGGATATGTGACTCTAGCTGTGACAGAGAAGCAGGTGTGAAAAAGAAGTGTGGCAACATCATCCAGTGTCCCACCAAAACGCTGGTATAGAACTCACAAGGTGAAGCACTGAGGAAAGAAGTGCCTGCATGGAAACCATAAAATACCGAAGTGCACCCATGGCTGAAAGATTAATAAATTCCAAGACTGTGTCCCAGGCCTGAGGAAAGATCACTAAATCAATAGATATTATTTCTTTTTTCTGGGTAATTTTCCCAAGTCACTCTGCTAGCTCTGAGAGCTCCTTCCTTCTTCCTGTCTCCAATCTTATTCCGTGGCCCCCAATACAAGAAACTATCCCCCTCAATTCTCCACTCCCCCTGCACCTTGCAGAGAGCTCGACTGTGCTCGCAGCTTCAGTTCTGAGGAACAGAGAGGATAGCTGGCCATCTTGCAGAGAGTGATGCCCAGAAGACACGGCAAATTCACTTTCACGCTTTCTCCTTATTCCCAGGTTGCACAGCAGGAAATTGCTTTTTATTTGCCGGGTCAGTTTCTCTGACCACCAAGTAGATCAAAATGGAATCAAGGCTCTGCCCAGCTACACATGGTGAGGGGAATCATATTAACAGCTCCGAACATTCAGGTATCAGGTCCCAGTAGCACCCTTAAGGTTGTACGTGAGCTTCTCATTTCCCAGGACAAGTATATGGCTTTGACCACGATCTAACTCTGAGTCTAACCCTAATCTGCAGAGCTCTGAAGCCGCTAATTCCTGCTGCCTGCCAGCTCCCAGCAGCACCAGCACACAGCAGAAGGCTCCAAATGTTGCTCTTGCTGTCAGTGAAAGCAGCAAAATCTTCTGGGGCACATTAGTGCTGCTGTAGGTGAGAAGGCAACAGATGGAAAATAGGCTTAGAAGCTCTGGGGACACCCGTAATGCTCCAGGGACTGCAGATGGCTGGGAACGATCCCAGTAAATGCAGCAGTAAAATTATTCAGGGCCTCTTACCTTACTAGAGCTGAAGGAGGGACTTGGCCACCTTGTAAACAGTGCCCATGACAGATGGTTGAATATGTATCTATTCAGAAGTTGCTAATACAGGGAAGTCTTATGGCAAACCCTGAATTCTGCTAATCCACAAATTCTAAACCTGCACAAAAGATACACAGTAAGGTTCACTCAAAACAAAAAAAGCATAAATAAAACCTACACATCTGTACAGGCGAATTAGTGCTTCCTTACCCTTATGTAATTTGGCTCAGAAGAACGAGAAAAATATGAGAGCTCATTGTTTAAGTGACTTTCTCTCTGTTCCACTGACCGTGATTTTGAAAAGAATGCACGAATTGATGCAGAACCACACCGCATTCAATCGCCTCCTACTATCTTCATGAAGAAGGCGGGAAAGTTCTTGAATCTCCATCTATTTTAAATTCTGCTTGTATTAAGAGAACACAGACAGAAGCATTACCTTTGATTGCAGGGTTTCACCCCTGGGCTACAACTTGAGGAAGGCACAGAAGCTGGTAGGAGAGCAGGGGGCAGCACCTACTTGCTGAGGTATCCCATCAATTCTAATGGGTTGACTTGCAGAATAGGACACCGCATAAGAAAGGGGCAAGAACTAGACCCTGAAAAAAAAGTATTTGACCCCATATTTCTGTAGTTGAAAAACATTTTATTTATCATAAAAATCAAGCAACACAGGCAGAGACAACTTTGGCACGAGTTTCATGAGTACCTGATAACTAGTTGCCGTTCCCAGTGGCTCAGGAAACCGTTCCAACCTGGGCTATTCTGTGATTCTACGAAGTTTCTAAACCCTCAAACAACAATCTCAACAACAAAATGGAAATTACAGGCAAAAGCCTCATATCATGAAGGAGAGCTGTTCTTCCTTTGCAGAGCTTCACCTCTCCAAGCCCAGTTGTGTTCTGTGGTCCAGTGACTCCTTTTGTGAGCACAGGTGAAAGAACTCCAACTCCACGTAGTAAAAGAGTGAAACGGTTTTAGGAGTTAAGCCAGAATAAAATAAGAATTTAAATATGCAAATCCACCTCATACAGTAGGAATATGTTAGAAAAAATAAAGATCTATCCTACTTCTACAGGTTACTCCTGCACATAGTTGTTTACAAGAAAGATAGTAGGCTTATGTCTATTCTGCAACTTTAGATTTGTACCACTACAGTTATAGTGGCTGAATACCTTAGAATAAATAAATAAAAATGAAAAAATCCAAAATTACTACCATTTTAATGAGAATGAGTGGATATTGTTAGCAAATCTGAAATGCAGCATTTGGTAGAAGATGAGATCTCAGAAGTTATTTCAAAGTTTAACTAAAAGGATGTATTTAGATAAAGAGTTCATGCTTACAGCCCGTCTTCCTAGCCATCATTCTAACTCTTCTCTACTGTATCTAAGCACCTAATAAAGACAAAGTCATCCAAAGAATATATCCTTATCTCTTGAGGGCATTGTACCCGATTTGCAGGCAGAAAGCTGAAAAACTGACCGAGTGACTTGCCAAAAGACACACGGAGAATATCCGTATCAATGCCTGGGGTTTAAACCTTGCTGCCTTACCTACCAGCTCCTTCACCACATAGTGGTGAATAAGGACTTAAGTAACACCTGTAGCAAAATTTTATTTCCACACATTGTTTAAATAATTTACTAGAGTAAGTAACATAGCAAAGTATCATAAGACCAGCCATATGGAGTCAGATCAAAGGTCTATCTAGCTCAGTATCCTACCTCCAGCTGTGGCTGAAAATAGATGTTGAGAAGTGTCGCACCCAGAAGGGTTCAGATCACTGGAAAAGTTCAGACACAAAAGCTGAAATATCCTTCTACTCAGCACATTGTCTTATCTGATCTCCCTAAACTGCATGTCAAATTTAAGTGGAAAAACACTTTCTGTGGGCTCTCATACCCATTATGGACAAGCTGTGATGACTCAGCTGCGATTTAAACCTGAGCTACATGGACTACTGCTAGCAGTCCTGCCGGGTAACTTCCAAATCTCTACCAGCAGCTTTTGTTATCTACTGAACTCCTAACTTCACCAGATTCTTTAGGAATCTGCAAGTCAAAAAAGGCTGGGTACTGCTTCTTCAGAGATTAGGATTCGGATGACTCTTCTTGCTGTTGCCTGTTTGTAGCTGAGAAAATCCTACCATCTGCTGGAGAGAAGAAAATCTGCTCTGGTTACTGCCGCTGTAACTGTTCATCTTGCTGCACCTTGTGTGCTCTTGTCTCATTTTTGTTTCAGTACTTTCTTTTTGGTTTTTTTTTTGGTGTTGGGCTTTTTTTTTTTAAGTTTAAGATGGTTTAATTATCCTGTATGCACAATGATTTGGCTAAGTCATTTTGTGTGATGCTGATATCTCCAATGTTCCCTCTATTCTTTAACTCCCACTGCAGTTTCACGCTGAGGCAAACACAGCCTCACTTCATTCACAGTAATTAGAAGCTTCATGTGGATGGAAAAAAGCTTACATCAGCATATTATTATTACTTCTTGAGCTATAAATTGACTTAATCTAGTATGTTTCTGAAAAGCAGGCTTTTCACGCTGACTAGAACAGAATATAAACAAATTAACTCAATAATAATGCTCCAATCCAGTCCAGCTCTTTACTTACCAATTTGCAGTTTCCCATTAAATTCCTGCCAGGAAGCAGGACCAACAATCTTACCCATGCCTTTTTCTGGGACCAGAAACAGCTTGAGTCAGCTCTTCAAATCCTGGTCAGTATTGTAGGTGGACTGAGCTGCTTGAGCAAAGCATTCATCACAGCAGATACTTTCTCATACTTTAGAGGCCATCTAAGCATGAAAACAAAGAGAAGCCCTTGCACTCCATTACCTGCTGCAGAGTTTGCCCACCATTTCTTAAAGCACGCAGCAAATGCAGCGCCGACCCATGAACTACCTGTCCCTTGCAGCGAAAGGAATGCTATGGAAGACTGACGTGGCCTGACTGCTTTTGGGGAACAAGATATTTAACCCAGAACCCAGCTGTTTGGGACCCTTTTCACAGCCAGCTTTCTTCAAGACCCCAACGCATTATAGACCGTGTGCTCCTTACATATTTAAAGCATGGTAACAGTTTCTCTTTGTCTGTCCTGGTATCTGTTTCAACATAGTTCAGGTTATATGAAAAAGAACACACTGCGGTGACCCTCCTGTTTACATCAACGTATTAAATTTCACACCTTTATTAAAGCAAACAGAAGGCCAGCACATTTGGCAGCCCTGGCACATGGTGTTTACATCCTACTTTACAAGACACTGGTTCTTACATGCAAGCACACATGCATGCCTACAAGATTGTTCATGCATCCTGGCTCCAGCTGTCAGGGGGTTGATGGATGTATTGGTAGGAGCCAGAGCAATAGTTATGGTCCTCTTAGACTTCTCCAGTAGCACCATCACATAATCACAGAATAATAAGGTTTGGAGGGGACCTCTGGAGATCATCTAGTCCAACCCCCCTGCCAGAGCAGGGTCACCTAGAGCAGGTTGCACAGGAACGCATCCAGGCGGGTTTCAAATGTCTCCAGAGACGGAGACTCCACCACGTCTCTGGGCAGCCTGTTCCAGTGCTCTGCCATCCTCAAAGTAAAGAAGTTCCTCCTCATGTTGAGATGGAACTTCCTATGTTGAAGTTTGTGCCCGTTACCTCTTGTCCTGTCGCTGGGCACCACTGAAAAGAGCCTGGCCCCATCCTCCTGACACCCACCCTTTATGTATTTATAAGCATTGATAAGATCCCGCCTCAGTCTTCTCTTTTCCAGACTGAAAAGACCCAAGTCCCCCAGCCTTTCTTCATAAGAGAGATGTTCTGGTCCCCTAATCATCTTTGTCCTAATCATCCAGTCCCCTAATCATTCTGACTCCTACAGCAAGCCCCCAAGTGAAAACATAAGCAATGCATTCTTGGATGGGTCTGCTGGGGTCACTCAGAGCTTGGCTGCATCGCAGACATTTATTACAACTGTATCTACCCTTCTACCCATGTAAACCCTGTTGGTATTTTCTCTTCCAACTTCTCTAGCTTTTTGTGCTACAATTCAGCACAACAAAAACCAGTAGGAAGCCAGGCAGAGAAGTTTTTTCCCCCATTCTCCCTCAGTTTCACTAAGGCCCAAAATGTAACCCCAGAATCCAACACATATTTACACTTCCAGTTTTGAAACGCTATTTATACTGACATTCGGTCCAAGAGTCCAGCTCTTATATGACTCTGTAAGTCACAGGTTTTAAGAAAAATAATAATTTTATTCATACTACCATATGTAAAGCAAGGACACCAAAAGCAAAGGGACCCATAGTTTAAACACTGTTATTCTGCTTTGTCCATACTCAGTAACATCATTAAAAGAAACAGAACTATTTATGGCCTAATATGTAGCCACCTGCATTATGAAACAGTAAAGCAAAAAGGAACACATAAAAAAAGAAGGTAGCGAAAGTATCTTTGATCTCATGTATTATTTATCTCTCCAAGTACATAAAACAAAACAGTAGGTTTCACTGTGCATTCTGTGCATCTTATACCCAGAATAATAATACAAAATCATGTAAAAGGACCCTCATCTAACAATCTGAAATCCTTTCTATGAAAAGACGAAAATCCATCCAGCCCACAGCTTGTTCCTTCCTGGACAGCTGGGGAAAAATGAAAGAAAAGAAGAGTTCTGCAGTGTATCCAAAGCCTGAATAATATCATTCTGGCAGATCATTGAGTTCCCAGGGAATTCTCTACCTAAAGGAAGTCAAGTATGAGCTGACAGGGAATGAGGGCTCTGGGAGATTTTATTACGAAGCTGCAGCCTGGCGTGGTAGTTGTGGGATTCTCCTCCACCGATTTCTGTTCTGCACAGTTACAACAATCCAGCAGTTACCATAAACTTCAGCCTGACTACGATGTGTTGGGCATTAGGCTGGACATTTTTCTTGTTATAAGTTTGTTCCCACTGCTGTAGATTATAATTTCCTTGCATCATACAACCAGGAAGGAATATAAAGCTGGAATATTTTGATGCTTTATGTTCTAATGGAAATGGGTTCTTCTGATCTGAAGCCACATAGAGAGTTGAAAAAAAATGCTAGAAAAATATTTGATTGTACCAAAATTGGTCCCTTGGCGTGCATAAAGCAGGCTAAACAAGAACATCATACATTTTCTCAGGGAGTGTCAGAAAGCAATGTTGTAAATAATTTAAATTGCATATATCTAGTTATGAGTTGCTACTATATTGCAAGGAGACGCAGGAAAGATGTAGAAATAAAAAAAAATTGGAAGAACTAGAACAGCTAATTCTCATGATGTTTGAGTAACAAAGAGTGAGGATAGAAAACACACACTAGAATCTTGCCTGCAGACACACCTCTATTACTTCAGCTAAATTATGACTTAAATTGGCTTATCTAATGTAACACCTCTATACAGACACCCACGTTATCTTACCAGTTACTTGGATAACCAGCTTGAGAAAAATCAACATAAAACAACTTAGGGTTACCTACATATTGGCCTGAACTGGTATAATTAGACAATTTCTAAAAATGTCATTGAATTCTGTGTATGGATAAGACTTGAAATATAAGACTTGAATATCACCGGATAGTGTTTGATCAAAATAGCAAAAAATACTTCCAGGGAATCCACCAATATCAGAGCCATCATTCTGGAAACCAAGGTTAGAGAAAAATGCATTTTTTCTCATAGGCCTGTGAGCGAAATGACTGTAAGCATATTCTTGTTTTATAGCTGTTTGATAGCTCTTGAGACACCTAGGAATCTCAACACCACTCAGGTTTATACTTCCAGGGCCACACATCCCCAAAAATGGGCATTAGAAGAACATCAGTGTTTGAGAAATGCAGTAAGAGATGGAAAATGGCCAAGAGAAAGTTGCCTCTGCTGATAAGTTTCATCGCATGCGTGTGGCAACATGCAGTCTTCACCCAGTAGGATTACTCTTTCGGATCAGGACTCCTGCCTCACACAGCGAAGAGAACGTACCTGCCCTGGGGATATGCAAACAGTGAGCAACTGTAAGTAAACAACAGGTGCCTTCAGCGATCAAACCAGGGATATTTTCAAAGGTAGCATATGCTAGTAATAACATTCGTACACTTGGAAACATTTATTCAGTTTCCAAAACATGTTCAAAAGGTCACCATCATTAAAAATTTGTAAAGCTTTTTAATTAGGAAAAAAACGCACCCACCAGTAGGAATGAGAATTCTCACTTGAGCCTTCCCTTACCAAATTAGCAAGTTGGAGTCACTGTTTCTCACAGCCATTCTGCTTGGCCTTGCTCCCTCTGTAGATGTCTTCCTCTCACCCACAAGCTCTTTTCCTCCCAAACCCTAAGGGTTTCTGCACACCCTATTTTTTTCCTTTTCTCTCTCAGACATCATCATCCCATATTGATCCCTCTCTGCAACTGAGACAATTTTAGGTACTTCCTTCACCTGGTGTCTTGCAAACCTCACACTCTGTCAGTAAAAATTTCCTTGAACAAAACTCAACATGTAGCACAACCAATCTGCATTTATTATAGATGTGATTTGGATATAGAAATCCAAGCCAAAGCACCAAATACATAACAAGCCGCATGAAAATAGCTTCCTACTGCCAACAACAGAGTAAGAAGCTGTGAATTCTTTTTTTCTGACAGTACGTTATTTATAGTAAGCAGGCAAGCACAGGGGTGACTGCAAGTGACTCCAGGCCAAACAGAATGATGGTGAAATCTGTCAGGATATGAGCTCGTCATCACTCCCTCTCACTGTAAAGCACAGAAAAATAAGGAATGAGGATTTCCTGCGCAATACCCCAGGCTTTCAAATAGCCTGCTCTCTTCCTTGACAAGAGTACAAAAAAAAGCAGGCATTTCTTCCTGCAGTGCAGTGATCAGCAAAATGCTGAGGCATGGGTTTTCCTGAGGGTTAACTGCAGCACCTTGTGCTTTTTGGCAAAATCCTTACAGTTTGGGATGAGTTTCCCTGACATCTCCTAATGAGTTATAATACCCAAGATGCTGAAAGAAAACAGCAGGCAGATGGAGCTAGTGATTTATGCGTCGTCGTGAGCAGAGGGTGAGAGTGTTTATAGGAGCCATCTGCAGCTTTATGCACTGAGCCTACAGTCCATTCTTTACATTTGGGCTTGACACCAGCAAGAGGATCCCTCAGTACACAAGCGGCTGGGAACTATAGTGAAAGTGTAGTAAGATGAGTTGAAATGAAGGTTTTAAGCTCCCTGGGAAGAGTAGCTTACCTCAGTCTTTTGCCGAAGAAGGAAGCTCCTGCTGAAGATACCGCAATGCATCACTCTCAGACATACTAGTCTTTTCAGGGTAAAGTTTTCCTGTGTTTGAGAAACAAAGTCATAAATCCTGGCACGCTTATCCTCTGTAACTTGTGTCCAATCCTTTGACTTTGTACTTCAATATTTCCATCTATGAAAAAAAGAGGATACTTTATCTACCTCATACACATATTGTAAGGATATTTTTATATTTCTATATTGCTTTTAACATGGGAATGCTCTCTACAGTGGAATACAGTGTATATTACTTTGAAAGGCCACCAGTCCACATTTTAGGGCATATGAAGCATGTTTTTCAAAACTGTTTTTCTTATGCACAGTAGAGATGGGTCCAAATTGTATTAATTCAGACAAGACTCACACTGTACCAAAACACTGTGTTATTTAGGCTTGGAGTGCAGGGTCAGGTCTATCTTCTATGAACAGGCACTGCTCATGCTTTAGAAAATACTCAATGAAAAGTGAAATTAGGAAAAGATACAAACATTAGTTTTAATATAACAGCACACTGATGTTTTCGAACCGGAAAACAGTAATCAAATGAGATCTCCTGAGTGCTCACAAGTGTTTTAAGGTTCTTTCTGTCCATTCGCACAGTGAAATTTGTCATGACATTCTTCCCCAAAAGCATCCTAATAACTACCTTTTTACATGGGAAAAGTAGAAAGAGTAAAAACAGCATAAAGGAGAAATCCCATGGCATCCAGATAAGGGTAAAACCCTGCCCCCATTGAATTTAATCAGAAGTTTGACAGGGCTCCTATTTTAGCCCTTTGGGATGGAAAGTTTTGACAGCGTCTTTTTGTTATCCCTCAGCCCCTGGACCATGGATCTGGATAAGCAATATTATGTTCCAGACTTAAAACAGAAATAGGACTGTTGTGGTGCATCCCTACGGCTCTCGAAAACTACTGGCTGGAAAGCACTGAAACAAACGTGGAAAATTATCAGAAAGACATTTTGCCCCATAATTCAATACACAAAGGGAGGGCCCGGAGCTAAAGCACCTCTTCACTGATGCAGACAAATCTTCAGTGACGGCTTGAAAAATCCTGAGCAAGCTGTGACAGTTCTACATTGAGGTAATGAGGAAATCTAGACATTGCGGCATTAAGATGCCAACTTAGCGAGAAAAAAAACCTCACCATATACTTTTAGTTCTAGTGGCAAACTGGTTTCTGAGATTGTCCTTCACCTGAGGTGAAGTAAAGCAACAGAATGAAAAAGCTTCGTGCCTCTGGGGCTGTAGATTTATATCACTTAAGAAGCCAAGGCTTTTCGCAACCAGTCACCACCCTCACGGAGTGATATCACAATTAATGTCTTCTGTAGTACACAATTTGCAGAGATAGAAGAAAGCAAGTGACGCAAGAAGAACTTTCTTTTTCAAGAAAAAACTTAAGATATCATAATTAATGTCTTCTGTAGTACACAATTTGCAGAGATAGAAGAAAGCAAGTGACGCAAGAAGAACTTTCTTTTTCAAGAAAAAACTTAAGATATCATAATTAATGTCTTCTGTAGTACACAATTTGCAGAGATAGAAGAAAGCAAGTGACGCAAGAAGAACTTTCTTTTTCAAGAAAAAACTTAAGACTTCTGGGGACCAAAATAAACTTTGATACCACTTGATTACATTATTTTTTACAAGTGAGTCCCCTAAGAGAAGCAGAGTACCTGGGAGTATTTTGCCTTGATTTTGATTTGCACCACATGGAACCACATGTTGCAGAAAGGTTTAGTAAGAGGCAATATCTACCCCATCATCAATAGGCTTTTAGTCGACACAAGAGTTGCACCTGATGGAAGGCAGAGATGAGTATGTAGAGGCAGAAACAGGCAATTATACCTGGATTTGGTGTGGATGTAATTAGTAGCATTTCAGAATGTTTCAGTTTACAATTTTTTAAAAGCAACATTTTCTTTTTGATATTTTTTGGGTGTATATGACTAGTGATACCAACAATTATACCAACAGCCTGTCTAGCCATTTTTGCAGTACCATATGAAACCATAGATTTACCAGAAGGAAAAGATGTTTAAGGCCTCTGTTACAGTTGGGGACATTGTAGAAGGTGCTGCTGGGGACATGCAGCCCCAGGGAGGCCTGAGGAAAAGGAGTGAGAAGGGAAGAGCAGCTGTCAGGCACCGACCACCACCTACCTCCCCCTGGGATGGCTGAGCATGACCTGCAGTGAAACGGGGGACTAGGACAGGGCAGGAGAGATGTTTGGCAAAAGCGGAGCCTGGGGAAGGGAAGGTGTTTCTCAAAGTGTTTAATTATGTTCTCTTTTTTTTTCGCTGAATACCCAAAACAGTGATCAGAAGTTTGTGCTAACTGGCAGTAACTTAAGTAAAAATTCCAAGTTGAGAGTGTTCTGCCTGTAACAGGACAAAGGAAAAAAAACCCAAACCCAACCATCTCCCCTCCTTGCTATTCCTGGAAGTTCAAAACTGTCCCCCTGCGCACACACCCCCTCCCCCTTTATTAATCCTAGCAATGGGCTGGTTTTGCTGAGACTCACAGGATGGATACCTATCTGCAGTTATCCTCTCCCCCTCCTACTTGTGCAACCATGCCCTTCATTGTCCCGCTCTTCATTCTCTCATTTGCTTTCAGGTCTCACCTCCACATTTTTTCTCCCGTGCCTCTTCATATGCCTCCTTCTGCTGTTTTTGAATTCTAGACTTCACAGCTGTTTCATTTGTATGAAGTACTGCATGAATGGCAAGACTAAACACATTCTCCTAACAGGCAGTGCTCTTCCTCGGAACACAAGGAGTGCTGGGGAAGGGGCAGGTGGTTTTAGTCCTACTCATATTGCAACAATCTCTCCACTGTCTTAACAGAATCTTACCCATGAAGGCAGGATCGTATTCACAATCACTACAGTTTATTAGAAGCAATCATGTAGGTTCAGATCCAGCCATTTTTAGTGATAAGAAGCATTATTTAATGGAGCTATTTCCTAAGTTACAATTTTCATGAAAAAAAATCAGACCCTGGCCTACTTCCAGACTCTCATTTGTTCAAAAGTCTGTTTTCACAGCAACACCTGCCTAGTGTGCTACTTGTGCAAGACTAATTTCGTTTCAGTTTGGGTTGCTGCTTTCCATACTTTAAATTTAATGATAGAGGAAAATTAAAGTCAGCATAACTATCGCTGCCAGAGAATTTTCACATGAGTTTCAACAGAGAACATGGAATTAGGGATACTATCAGATCTCCTTTAGCCCTTTCCTAAAACCCACAGGAACCATTGATGTTTTTTCTGTTTTTCAAACCAGAGGATTAAAAGTAGACTATAACCCTGCCTTACAGAAGTTGTATTCAGACTATATCTTTCTACTTACAAAGGTACTACTAAATTTAAGATAAAACACATTGACCTCCTCCTACTCACAAAGTTCCTCAGGTAGAGAAGATTAGGGTAATTTGACATGATTTGTTCTGATTTATTAATGCCAGCTCTTGCTCATTACCTTGTTGTTTTTCTCGTGCCTACACATAGATAATTTTTCCTTGTCTATTTCTTGGAAGGGAAAGTGGGCTAAGTGTAATTCCCTTGGTTGTTGTCTTCTTCCCTTCCATCCTTTCAAAGATGGCCACTATGATTTTAATTTTGCAGGCGTCTAGAATTTCCCTCATCCTTGATGATGTATATTCTCTTCTGCAAATAAATAAAGGGCTCAGGTCTCTTGAACTGTGGTTCACGGGCAAGTTTCATGATAACTGTACTCACACAGATAAAACCTGAAAGGAAATGACAGTTCAGATATTTCATAAAACAGAAATGCAGAACCATTTACGCAACTTCCAACTAGATTTGTAGGCTGCAAGGTTACAGCAGAGAGGAATGACAAGAAGTTTCCTGTTGCTGGGGCAATGGTGAGTATGCACATCATATTTCATTTGTGATGTTTATAGCTATTAAACATATGCCAAAACGAAGGGCATAGCTCTCAGCTTATCAAGATCAGCCTGTCAAGGTCCAGATGTGAGATACTGGCCTCCAGCATATTAAGAAGGTAACGAAAACATGGTGAAGAATGAAAAATAGCATTGCATAACATGGAAGAACCTAAAACTACATGGAATGGGTTGCTTTTACATAGTTTTCTATGCATCTGGCATTCTTATGAGACAAATGAAGTGTCAGATAACATAGGAGCTGTGTGGTACAAGAGCTAAAATAGAGAAAATTGCCTGAGTTGCCTTTCCCTGACTAGAAAATATTTCATAAGCTTCTGACAGGCTGGAGACCACATAATCACAACACACATTTGCAGACGTGGATGGAGTCTTGATTCAATTGCCCTACTGCAAAATAAAAATCTTAACAAGACTCTGAGAGATGCCTGTGCTTTGCGCTGAATTAATGAATGCTTGCCTGCGAGAGGAAAATCAAATGTGACAGTAGACTTTTTTTGACAAAATCCCCCAAGCACTGACTAGATAACCACCCCGAACAGTGAATATATAAGTTTTGTTTTCAGTAATGATGTGCTAGAGACCAAGCATTTACAAGCTAAGTGAACTTAGCTATCTACCAAGAAAATGAAGGAACTGAGACATGGTCAACCCTGCTTAAGGTTAAGATGAGGCTTGTAAATAGAATACGCTTTGAGGACTATGCATTAAGACATACAATATAAAGACACAAAACCTACATACATTAAGGGTATGAATCAAGCTAGCAAGCAAGGGTCAGGAGGAAGGCTTACAGCAAGACACAAGCTTTAATTTGCAATCTGCTAAGGATCTATTGCAGTTGCTACTTCAACTAAAGCATTGATCTCAACAGCTCACAAGGTCTCACAAGGGGACCATATTCATGTTGTCATGGTCTAGTTGAACAACTGATAATAGATCTGAGAGAAGGGAGAGCCTGGACTCATTCTGAGTTAAAAGCACTCGCTTTTGTCCAAATTTAGGCCATAGAATGGTATTGCGTCCAATATAGCCCAGAGCTATTGAAAAAAATAGAGGGAAAGAATCATCCCCGGGAACAAAAAGAACCACAAAAGGAAACTGAGAAGAGACCCTTGATAAAAAGCCTATTATGGAAGGACCAGCAGATATTACCCACTGACTTGACAAGGGACCAGAAAGAAGCCTCACAGCTATGGAGATTCCTTCCTCCCCTCACAAGTAGGTTATCTTCTTTTGGAAGACAGGCACAACAGTACTCCAGCAATCCCACGGATCTGTGTAAAAGCTTACACTCTTGACAAGCCATGCAAGTATGGAGCAAGTGCTGGACCACCTACGTTCCTCTCACTCTAACATCCCATGACTTGAAGTCAGGGGGTGGCAGATGAGCAAGGGGCTTAATGATAAGCTCCTAGAGGACAAATGTTAGAATCAGATGGGAGTCTCAGATCACAGTTTCCATCTGAAAACAGAACACATGGATGACAGCAGACAGGCAGGTGGGATAGTCTATGCAGAAGACTACCACCATGTAGTCCTCCAAGTGTGGTCCAGCTTTTTTGCCATGGCTCATCACTTTTACAATGAAACGGTGCTTCTGCAGTAAAAGTTCTATGAAGAAATACAGCTGTGATGGCCCAATTACTGTGATGATCCTGGTACTTGACTGGGAGGAGGCTGGCACCACAAAGTCCTGATAAAAAAATACCCTTGGAAGCAAGAGAGTTGACTTGGACCGGACACTACAGAGGCATATGCAGCACCTGCAAGAGTCCCATCCTGTCAGCATCAGCTAACAGCTTGAGAAGAATTTAGATTGATCTCAACCTTACAGTGGTCCACTTCAGAAACCCTTTGGTTCTCTGTAATATCATTGCAAGGACTAGAAGTTTCTCCCTCTGCAGTTTGTATCTCATATTTTAAGAATTTTGATTACTTCTTCAGCAAGGATCTTTTTTGATTTGTCACTGAAAAACTCTTTCAGATTACTTTTTTAGATGGGGGTTGTGTGTGTGATATTAATCATTTAACTATTTTAAGGCAGAGAAAGAATTATCTACATTTCCACCTAGGAACAACTGACAATGATATGAGATGGTACAGAACGAGCCCTATACTCTTCAACTGCAAAGCTCAGATCTGGATTCATTAATGCCTGTGTACTCTTGGCGTAACAGGTTCTGGTCAATATTGGTGTCAAGTAGATACATGCTCAGAAGTCCACTGGGGCCTTTCACCTTCTGCCTTTTTATTCCCTTCCTCCCCTTCAAGACCCTGGTCAATCTGAACTTTGCAAAACAAAAAAAAGTGTTTCAAACCTGGAGAAGAGCTAGCCTGACGGTGCCCCTTAGGCCTGATGCATCTGGTATCTGCAGAGAGCCTTATAATGAAGAGTTATGAAATTCATTATTGGCAAGGGTTACTTCAAACCCTGGAAAGAGCTGGCTTTCTATATATCGTGTTTGACATCCTTTACGTACCTTTACCCTTCACCGCAAGAGTGGATGCATTTTTGTCATCCATTTCTTCACAATACCAAATACTAACGCAGAGAATTCTGAGAAAATTGACAGCAAAGGTATGCAAGCTAAGTGGCAGGTGAAACATGTGCATTAGATCTCCTTGCCATCAAGAACTTCCTCTCAGCAGGATTACTGGATTAAAATCCTACTGATACAGCTAAATATAATCTTATCAAACTCAGTTCACTGTACATGAGAAATGTGAGGTTCTCTACAAGAAAGTTGGAGGCTAAAGAGAGACATCTGGGGAGAAGTATCTTTTCCAAGATATCAGAGGAGCTGACACGGCAGATATTTAAAGAGGACTTGTCAGACAAGAGTGTACTGAAAACTGCAAAAATGGCAAACCACATCAGGGCTAAGAATACTTGAACACTGGGGATGCAAAAGGATAAAAATAGGCTGGTGCTTGAAAAATGCCTGAGCTGAATTAAAAATGCTATAACATCATGTCCTAAATAACTAAATATGATGCAGAAAAGCAGGACTGACATATTTCATAGCGACAAGCTTAGATCTAAAGGAAGGAAGAATGTACATAATGGCATTCTGGAGTGCCAGTGCCTGTGACAGAATGAGTAGCTCTAGCATCTTACAAAATGAAAATGTGATCTAACAGTGGAGAAATAAGTTTGGATTTTTTTTTTAAATGTTAGTCCAATGAGTGAAAGGAGTAAAGTATGGATTACTGTGTACAAAAGTGATTTCATAAGGATAGCAGTCATAACTGTGAACAAACTGAAGACAATGAGAATTACTGTAATGTAAATCAGAAATACATCAGATACCTGCAACACAGCTTTTTGAATCAGAGTTGAAATGTTGTCATCTTGTTTCTAATTTCAATAAGTTCAACCACGCTGACTTCAAATCAGAAACTCAAGCCATTATTAGTACTGCCAGTAGTTTTAAAACTTCAAAACATTTGTTCTAAAATAGCCATGCATTACCAACCTCCATGATAGAGTACTACGAAAAGTTGTCTTCTATGATTCTATGAACAATGTACTTACAACCAAATAATAACCCTTTAAAATTTTAATTTAACTTTTAATTGTACTAATGTCACAATGCAGAGAATTTCTCTAAAGCAGAAGAGCGCAACGCAGTGAGGCAAGGCAGGGGCTGCAGAGGTGACAGCTCTATAAGCAGTGCTCAGGCTCTCCCGCAGAGGGCAACGGAGGACCTCTGAAACTGGTTTTCTTTCCAGAAGAGGAGGCTAAAACCATTTTAGGTGAACGTTTAGCTAAAAAGTCTTCTGCTGTTCTGCTCAACCCCAGCTGCTTTTTAATTATAACCAAGCTCTGTTAATTATAACTAAGAACCCAATTTTAACTTTTATTAAAAAAGGGGTTTTTTTCAAGCTGAGAACAAAAGCCTCAATTCTCTTTGAGAGATGTGAGGAGCTGAGACTTCCAGGAAAGCAAGGAAAGGGCAACTTCCCTGAAAACATAAACCTGCTGTATCTTTCATATTAATGTTTTTAATGCAATATTTCTAGCTTATTTAGGCGGGGGGTTGGATTTTTTTTTTTCTAATTTTCAGAGCTGTCTTCGCCTACAGATGTAGCAGGAAGCTATACTATCCATTTCAGAGAAACCAAAAAAAAAAACCAAAAGGGCGGTGGTGCAGAAGGCTCCCTTGCCAGGACTGCAGAATTCTCACTTTACTTCAGATTCTGCTGTTGCTTTTAGTCTCTGTTTTCCTTTGCCAGTAAAGCCCCATGTGGTATGTGTTACCACTAGATAATAAGATAACACCTAGCAGGATTACAATGAATAATCCTCTAGTGACTCCGCAAGTATGTTATCTGAGAATAATGCAAATTTTCTTATCTTCTTTTTTGAACAGAGCTTGTTCGTATTCCTAAAGCATCTACCAGCCCTAATCATAGCCCGCAAAGATATGCACAACCACAAAACAAGAGGCTCTGCCTTTTTGTTGTTCACCTTCAACTCTAAAGTGCTTTATCTTGTTTTCTGAACAGGCAGAAGAGAACACATGAACTTGGGAAGGAACCGTGAGATGGCGGCACTGTCATAAGCTCCCACGCTCCACGTGGAAGTTGCTCTTGCCTGCGGCTGAGCTTCTCATAGAGCATACAGCACTTCTGCTCACCATTTCACCCTTCCTTTTGCGAGAGCTGAGTCAGGAAGGAGCAGCTGTAGGGAACTGAGGCGAAAGGCTTGCTTCAATATATTATTGCAAATTTTATCCTGTAAGGAAGAAAGGAACTAGAGGAACTCCTTGTGGGTCCTGAGTGCCCCATCCCTGGAAGTGTTCAAGGCCAGGCTAGATGGGGCTTTGAGCAGCCTGGTCCAGTGGGAGGTGTCCCCGCCCATGGCAGGGGGGTTGGAACTAGATGATCTTTAAGGTCCCTTCCAACCCGAACCATTCTGTGATTCTAAGATTAATGGCTCTGAGCAGCCTCACATGACGCTTCTACTCACATCTATGGGTCCAGCAGCTCTATTTAAACTCAGCCCTGGGCCTTCAGTCCTCACCTGAGCTGTGTCAGAAGAGTCCTGCTTTCCAGTTCAGTTGTGTCTGTACCAGAGCAGTCCTTGACCTGGGCCTCAACCTGTGGACTCGCTTCCTGACTTGGCTTCAGCCTGGTCTCGCTGCTATGGCTCTGCCTCAGTGGTTGCTGGGCCTAATCCTAACCATGACTGAGGGATTTTGCTCCTGGCTCCGCCTTGGACCTCCTTCTACTATTGCCTAATATTGCCTTATGATCTGGACTCTTAGCTGAACGTGACCTCTATCTCTAGGTCTGTCCTGCTCAGGTTCTGTGAGGGTGGGCCCTGCATGGTGAGGTCCCTGCCCTGACAGCTAAGCTATCCACTTTGGCTACCAGCTCACCTTCCCCTTGGGGAACAATCCTGTTCTTGCTGCTCCCTGACAACCTCAAACATAAACTCTACCCTTAAGTTACCTGAATCCCTGCTATTTTAAAGGGGGTGGAAATATGCCCTAATTAAAAGCCTATTTTGCAGACGGAACAGAGCTTCTCCCCTTTCACACAGCAGACCTCACATCCTTTTCCTGACCCCCACGTTAACAGGGGTTGATAGCTGTGGCATTCCTACAGGAAAAATAAATCATTCTGTCCCTGCTGCCAGTGGGCTTCCCATTGTTTTATACCTGGTCACAGATGCACACAATGCAGGCAAAGGCTTTGCCTAGTCCATGTATTTGCAGTGATAGTTAATGATTTCTACCACCTGACAGCCCTTTAGTGAGGTCCAAACTCCCACCACTCATCAGTGCTCTGCGTCCTCAAATATGAAAACATGATACTTTGTAATCATTTCCCCCGATTTTCCCTATAAGAGGTCATATAATGCAAAATTTCCGTGGCGTAATTCAGCTTTGTGCAACCTGTGAAAACATCAGAATTTATCTGACTCAGTTTAAGCCACATGAGCAGAGGCCTGAGCTTCTCCATTGACTATGGCTGTTTTGGTGTGCTGCCAGCCTCCCCCTTTACCACAGACCGGAATACGAGGACTCCATAAAGCTTGGAAAGCACTCTCAGGAATGCGTAACAGGAGTTTACTGGTGACCTTCAGGAGAAGAAAAAAGCATAGTATGGATTCACCTGGCATATTCATAAGGGAACCAGTCCCCAGCTGCCCACAGCTGCCTGGTATTGCATACTGTGTACATCTGAAACTGTGACCCATCCACAAGTGCTTAGCACGACTTGAGCTCCACGTTTTTTCCTGGAGGTCTCAAAGTGTGGAAGTGCAAAACATGGCCTCCTTGAAAATGGCTTTAAAAGAATTGCTCTGTCACAAGGCAAGACACGAACGAGTCATGAATTGCACACGTGAGCTGGGCTGCCTCCCAAAGCCAGACTCGCTCCATTCCCTAGATCACGACCTGCTTCGAGAATTAAAGCTCTACAGAATGCCCGTGTGCATACTTCTTGTCAGGGTGAATTATCTCATTCCAGGGCCCTCCTTTGGGGAGAAGTATTGTTTAATTACAGAAAGCCTTGTATAAAGAAACTTCACGGCTTATAACGAAAACAAGAATTGTTCTCTCTACTCTTCAACATTTTATACCTCATTGCTGAGAAGACAAAGCAATCTTCTGCAGTCAGGAATATACACATATCTTTCTACAGAAGTATTAAAAAGAAAAAAAGTACTGAGGAAAGAATACTCAGCCTTTTAATGAACTCAGATGATTCAAGGAACAGAATGAAAAGATCGTGACTGGAACATTAGCCCAAGATAATGGACTCCTAGCAACACTGCTACATAACTGAGGTACAGCAGATAATTCTACGAAAAATAGATTGAGCTAGAAGGTTTATTTTCAGTGTTGGAAACATTAATCCTTTGACAACTTTTCTGCATCAGTAGTTAGCAGGTCAGTGCTGAAGGTGCCCAACGTTTTCTGAGCGTACTGACAGTACTTTCCCTTGAAATAAATGGAAAGAAGATGCTCAGCATTTCCAAAAGTTATTCAGCATTTTGCAATATGTTGAAAACAAATGCAATTTGTTCTCAGCAATGTCAGCTGTCAGGTGATGAAAACCTGCGGTTCACACTGGTTTTATTCCACATACGGCAACATATGTAAGCTGCTCACGGTGGTTTCGTATTACCAAGGACAGGTTTAAAACTGCTAGGAGGGGACTCATTTTGAGATGGAAAAAAAAAAATCCTTTTGGTGTATGTTAATTGGCAGCCATCTCTCTTGCGGATTTACGGCGATTGTTCAGAGCATATTTTATTTCCATTGTTACTACTTTTCGGCTGCCTAAGTTATTACTTAAAACCACACTTGATGACTAATACAATGCTGCCGTGCTGCTTATGACTGTACTTTTTCCAGCACTCGGCACAGCTCACAGTTTCTACTTGAAGGCGTAGCGCCGCTGGAAAGTATGGGGTTTTCCTTCGTGAGAAAGAAGAGCGGCTCCAACGCTGCGAGCTTCAGCAGCCCCCTCACGGCAAGGGCCCCCCTCACGGCAAGGGCCCCCCTCACGGCAAGGGCCCCCCTCACGGCAAAGGGCCCCCCTCACAGTGTCCCCCAAAACGTTTTGGAATTATACTTTTCTCCCTTGTGGAACAACCTCTGGACCCTCCCTCCCCACCTCAGCCCCGTCACAGATCCAGAGCCCCCCCCACCAGCTTT
>VYZM01013891.1:353710-373252 GCA_013398915.1 Dromas ardeola | reverse complement strand
CGGCCGCCGCCTGACGGGACGGGGGCGCGCCTGCGCGCGCGCGCCCGGATGAGGGGATCAAGCGGCGACCGGGCGCCGCGCGAGGAAGGGGGTGGAGCGGGGGCGCGCGCTTGAGGGGGTAGGAGCGGTCGGTGGCAAAGGCGGAGCTCCGCGGCGGGGAGGGGAGGGGTCCCGGCCGCCGCTTCCCTCCCTCCCGTCCCCGCAGCGGCACCGGCCGTCCCGTCCCGCCGCGCTTCCCGCCGGACCTGGCTGCGGGAGAGGTGAGAGAGAGCCCAGCGGGAGGGAGGGTGTCCCTCGCCCCGCCGGGCCCCCCTGCAGCGACCGCGGCCTTAGCGGGGAGGGGTGGGGGGGTCGTGATGCCGCTCGGTTCCCCGCCGGTGGCGGGAGGAGGTGGCGGCGTGGCGTCACGGAGCGTCGCCGTGTGCCGCCTCTCCCCGCCGGCTGCGGGGCGGGAGGGGGGATCCCGTAGCCCCCATCCCCGGCGTCTGCGGTGGCGGCTGGGCCGTGCGCCCGCCTCGGGGGTTGGTTGTTGCCGGGCTCCGTGAGGGCGCGGGGCCGGGCCGGGCTCCGCGGGGTGCTGAAGCCCGGCTGCATCCGAGCGCGGCAGCCCTGCGACCGGGCGTGGGGCCGCCGAGGCGCTTGGCGATCGGCTGGCTTTTGTTAACTGCCTTGGGCCCGCGAGGAGCCACAAGCCACGGCTGGAACACAGTCGGGTTAAGTACCGAATGCGGTTAAAATTTAGCTCCTTTGATTGTCAGTAACGTCCTTCCCTTGGTGCTGGGAAAGTAATCTTCTGATTGAGCAGCGCCCAGGGACATGAGACCCGAATCCTGGTTATTGTCGCTAGTCCTTATTGCTGCCAGCTGCTCCTTGGCATCTGTATTAGCAGGCCTTATAAATGGCTCGCTTCCAAAAGAGCGTGTCCGCGTGTTGTCTAAAGGCATTTTGCTTAATGTGCTTGGTGATAATTCAGATGAGCTTCAGATGTTTGCTTGAAATAATAGTCTTCATAAAGTGTATGCTACAGAAATGCTGTATAGAATTAATTTTCTGAAAGGAGGAAAGCCATCAAGTCCTGTCTGTCACTGAAGATGTTTCTAACATGAGATACTGCAGCTTGTGAACTGCTGTCCAAACAAAACGGAGTTCTTGGGACTGAGGACAGGAAGCCTTTTAAAACTGCTGATTTTCATCTGGACGTTTTCAATCATTTCAACTTAATCATAGAAAACGTAAATCTATTTGATCCACTAGGTGTTACACAGTTGAGTGCATGCTAATGCTTTTTTAATAAAAACGTAATTTTCAAAGTTTTGAAAAGACAGTAGTTGATACTGACTTGTTAGTGCACAGCAAACGTTATGAGCAGTAGAAGTGTGTATGGAGGTGTTGCTCCTCACTTGTCTTTATTAGGTCTGCTCTCCGGGTAGTGAGAGTTTAGAGTTGATAAGTATGGCCTTAAATGAAGGGGGGAATAAAGGAGAAGAGAAGAGCATGATTTCACTTGTTGGCTGTCAAGTAGCTGTAGAAGGGACAGGTAAAATTCTGTGTGCTGTTTCGCTTTAGAGTTCCCTGCAAACTTCTGAGGATATTTGTTGTTTTTAGCCATGCACTAGTTTTTCATCAAAGCCCCTTTTTGGGGAAAAGAAATTTGTTGAAGATAAATCTTTTTTAGATTGCCTTTTTTTAAATAAAATTCTGTTGAAGTCATCAAGAAGGGTCTTAGGTGATGCAATACTTAGCCTTTTTCTTTTCTCTGCTCTTATGCTTTCAAAGAAATGTTTGTGCCATTACCTAGTACAAGAAAGTATGCATTTTTTGTATTCTGTGAAGTTGTGTTCCAGCTCCCTCTCAGTCCTGCTCTTTGCATAGAGCGCTCAGCCAAAATTTAATAAACTGTGTCAATCAGTTATTAGGCTTTCGTCTCTTTGCTGACTACTGTTTTACCACCTGCCCCCTCACTGCATTTCTCACAGGTTCTGTTTCCTGAAGCCTTCAGGGGAGATTTCTAAGGGGTTTTTCTACCTCCTCCCTCCCCATGCTGTGAAATTTATGTCACTTTAGGCTGTTTGTCAAATAATTTATCTGTTAGTCTCTTGGGCTTCTCTTTCAGAACAGAAAATAAATTTGTTGCAGAAATTGCGTGCCATCATATAGTTAAAACTTGCCAATGGGCCAAGCAGTCTGGGGTGGTTTGTTTTTTTTGTTTGTTTTTTTGTTTTTTTTTTTTTTTTAATGAACCTACATCAAGCTCCCGGTTACTCGAATTTATGATTAAACGCAGAAAAACAACTGTTTGTGTTCAACAAACCAGAGAATCATGAAGGAAGACTGAAAAAGACTTTCAGTGGAGAAAACAGCGGCAGCTGTTTTCTGGGAAACAGGATTATCTTCATACCTAAAAGTGTGGGTTCTTCAGTATGTACAATATGATAGAAGTAATACCAACGTAGAAGTTGATGGTCCTATTTCCAAAACTATAATGTGGAAATCCTGGTCAGATAAATTGTGTTTCATAATACAGTATGCTGTTAATGAAGATCTTGCTTCTACTGCGGAGGTACTGTTGGGGAGGAAGGGAGCAGTAGCTCAAAGCTTTTTGAGGTAGGGATTTACGCGGTCCCTGTTTTTACAGGAAATGAAACAGCATAGTTCTTCACCTAGGCTGTTTTGGTGAATTGGTGAGGAAGTAAAAAATACTACTTCTAAATGTAAAAAAATTCTTTACCAAATCACTTTTTTTTTTCTTCCCACCTCCCATTCTGATGTGATAATAATGATGTTGAATTAATAAAGCTTTTCTGTTTTGATAGGCAGCCTTTTCAATTAAATTTTATTATAACAGGTAGTTGATGGTAATATAGTTCAGAAATACGTTACTTTTAAGATATAAGCGGCCATGGGCACAGTTTTGGTGTTTTGTTTTGTTTGTTTTTTTTTTTTAAAAAAAACCCAACCAAACAAATAAAAAACCCCACAAGAACAACAAAAGTTTTTTTCCAAAGGCTTTGATTCATTTTAGAGAGCTGTTTCTGTATTTTGCTTGAGTTATTTTATTTTTTTCTGTTGCCTTGTGTTTTGGGCACAGTTGATAACCTCTCTGTTTAACTTCAGCATGTCAGTAGTTTCCTTCCTTCCCTCTGCTACTTACAGCTTGTCCGCTAACACAGCATGGAGAGTCATGCTGAGCTTACAGCTGGAGCAACGTAAAGGGCTTTGTAAGCCTCTTCTGTTGAAAATATATGGGTAAATATTGGGACTACTGTGACTTTCACAAGTTTTCTGGATGTTGGAAGGTCTAATTGTAACCAGAAGGTAGAAAAAAAAAAAGTTATTTATTCTGAAAAAATAACATTCACTATCATGATATTGGGAATTAGTAGAGGAGATATATTGTTGCTGCTTTGTGAACTTAGTTTGATCCTGGACTTGAAGAATATGCATAATTTTGGGGATGTTAATTTATAAATTAATTTCTGATCGAGGAGGTGATTTCTCTGCCTAAGAAACTCTGTCAGTTTATACACAGTAGAAGCAGCTCTGTGTAGTTTTATCTTAAAACAAACACTTGGCCAGCTTTTGGGAACAGCAAGTTGCATTCTTTTCCGGTAATTTATCTCAATTAATTCATTTTTGTAATTTCATACCAAGAGAATTGGTGGAGCTTGATGTTTTGAGGACTGACACTGACTTTTAAAAGGAGGGCATATGTGCAGTGTTGAACCTCATAAACTGAGTCATGTTTAGGAAACAGTGCTTGTAATAGGGCACTGATTAGCAGCAGATACATTAGTCAGAAGTGTTTTATTCAGAGTAAGTGGTTCTGGATTATACACACTTGCAATCCGGTGCGGTATTTTGCTATGTTTGTTATAAAACAATGTTTTATTCCATCTGTACTCCACAACAAGAAAATCTGTTGCAGATGTAATGTATATAGTAGCATAAGAAGCCTCTTGAGAGCAGCTAAAAGTGTTTGACAGATGGTAACAGGCATTTGGGAAGTGAGATTTTCGTTTTGAGGAAGTAGCTTGGACTTCTGGTGTTAGGAGAGGAATAAATAAACCTCACTTTCTTCACACTCTTAATTGTGGATGTGAGGTTTTATCTCAGCTTGTTCCCTCAGGACAGCGTGCAGCACTGATCCTTCATCCACTAAAAATGCTACATCTGTCTCTGGAATTTCTTACGGTTCCAGTGACTTTGACGCAATACGGGAGCGTGTGTATCTGATCTTCCTCTTTTTTCATTCAACCATTTGTTCATCCATTTTATAGCGTTCCCGTTTCATCTGAGCTTGGGCTAGTTCATATGCCATCTGTATGTTCATACATTTTCCAGTGCAATAATCCTGTCACCCAGTGTTTGTGTTGTAGTACTGCAGAAGCTGTTGATGCGACTATTCAGTTTAGATAAGGGAAAACCAGCTTGTTTCTTCCAGAGTTATCTTTTGCTTGCCTGCAAACCGAAGCCGTAGTATTTTGAAGGTTATTTTAAAGACTAGCAGGTCGTTTTTTAAAAGGCATGGACTTGGGAGTGCAGCTATATTATTGGTCATTTAAACATGTGAAAAAAATATTTTAATTGAATTTTGTGTTCTTGCACGACTTGGGGAACCATGCAGATTGTAGGTGACTTGTTTTGATTGATGGTTTTAGCTATTTAGGGAATTGTGCATCAGAAGAAAATTGTTTGGTTTTAATATTCATGTGTTTAAAGCTGATAGTAAGTGGGTGGTCCAGTAAACTGAGTTGGGTATTTGACTGTGTCTTGGGCTTTACTTATCTTAGGAATGCTTTATTTATCATAGGAATAGCTTCAATAAATTAAAAGATATTTTTCACCTCTCCTTTCGCCTTCAAAGTAATGAATAACATCTGTAAATGATTTACTTGACTCTTCAAAGGGTGGAAGCATCATTCCAAACCTGTTTGTTGTACGTATGGTAGGTCTTTTTTTAAGTACCTACAGAGGGCCTTGTCTCAGTGGTTGACATATTTTTTTTCTTGAAAAGATGTTCTTTAGATGTATTTGTTATAGATGATTTGGAAAGTTAAGACCAGCAGCCTATAACTAGATGATGCTACTTAGCAAGGGTGTTATATTGTTGATAGGAGATTTGTCTGGTAAATTATAGGTTCAGTTGGTGCCTAGTTCGTGAATTATAAAAGATTCCTGGCCACATTCTAAAGGAGAAATGTGACATTTTAAGATTCCTGAAGCACTTATTGCCAGGCACACAGCAAGTTCCTTTGCTTGAAACTTTATGTGGAAATTTTTTTCTTATTACTGTTAAGATGTAGTAAAAAGGATGCTTTTACAGGCAAAGTGAGTACTTTTCTAGGTAAAACATGGGCAATGTTTGCTTCAATATTACATTGACTGATCTTGTTTTTTAGTTAATGTATTCATATTTTATGGTCTTGCAGTCTTTGCAAGTTTTTAAAAAAGCTATGATGATGCTGTAAATCTGTGATTAGATACTTCTCAAGTGGCACTGAATTAAAAAACATGTTTACTTGAGAGCTTAGCTTCCCTTGTCTAGTTAAGGTATAGTGGGAAAGATCGTTCAGTGTGAGGATACGTGGTGACGGATATAAACCCTTTTCAGTACAAAACAGCGTATTTTTTCTTTATTCTTGCCCATTAAATTCTGATGTAAATACCTGCTTAAGAGCCACTGTGTTTTCTTTGAAACAGGTCATAGCATGAGAAGTCCTCCATGGTCTGTTTCTGCAGGTGATAGCAATACTGTAGAGTAGATGCCTGGAGTTAGGGAGAAATGCTGCTCTCAGTTACGCAAAGCTTTTGGAATAAATCTCCTCAAGTTTGTCACCCCCTACACAAGTTATTCCTTACAGACCCATCTCAGCGGTGGCTGCCCGAGGGACCTGATGCGACATGCTCCTCTGTGCGTGGGGAAGTGTGGTGGAAGGGAGCAGGGTTGGAGTCTTGTTCCTCATGTGGTGGGATGCTGGTGCTGCTGAGAGAAGGAGGAGGTGGAGGCAGTTTGCTCACAATGGAGGATTTTAGTGCAACTTGTGAACCTTTTTGCTGTATAAAGCAAATACTGTACTTGAACACAGAAGGGATAGCTAGAATATTGTTTAGACATTAAACCAGTGAGTCTGCATAAACTGCAGTTTGTTGTTTTGCAACTGTGGGAGTCGAATCCTGCAGCACCATACTGTACCAGGAGAGAGGGTTTACCATTGTTCGTCACTGGAGAACTAGTCTAAGAGAAAGACTACAGCCTGAAAACAAATATTTAATGTGGCTGTAGAAGATCACCAGTCTCCCTCCTTGCATGACTTTACCTTTGTCCGATAAGAGCTCCATTATAAGGCTTTTAATGTAAGCAGTTTCTTTTGCCTAATTGAGAGCTCTCGTGATGTTTCTTTCAGTATTTTTTCCAGTGGTAAGCAATAACAAGAACAGGTTTATTTGTGTGTCTGAACTGAACTGAGCCAGTTTAGATATCCATTCAGAGTAGTGCAATCAACTGCGTAATGCATGGAAAATATTTTGGTTGAAACAAATGTATTATGACTTAATGCATATAATGTAGTGTATGTTACTTGGGCCTGACTCTGAGTGTGAACCATTTAAATATTTCTGCTCCCTCATCTCCATCCTCACATGTGTAGCATGAAAATGAGGCAGCTCATTTGCTTGATGGATTCATTCATTTATCCTTTATTATACAGTTTACTGCTGGTGTATCTCCCACCTGGTAGACAGGCACAGATAATCTTTGTGCTTCTTGTGTAGGAATATGACGGTAATGCTGACTCCTTGTCTGTGTTGCCACCTGCACCCTGGCTGCTGAATGTGAAGCTGCGTTTATGCGTGTGCTTTACGGAACGCCAGCTCCTGAGAGTTACAACTGGGAGGTAACGAAATGCAATTGCTAGGAGTGGTGCTGGGTGGAGTACCAGGGAAGCTTTGTTTCAGGTTTTGGTCATTTCAAGGTGAAGAGGGCCTGTGAAGTCAACCAAGCACTTTAGAAAGCAGACCTCTTTTCTCCTAAAATGGTGGATGTGTAATTTAATGTTTTTGGAAGAAGTCACCTGCTCTGTGCTCTAATATGACTAGTGCTAGTGTTACCCTCTTTTTTTCACTAGTCCTGGTAGCTGCTGCACTGCTATTTTTGAGGGACTGTTAGACACTCAAGATTACTGGTGGGTTTTTTTGGTTGTGGGTTTTTGTTTTGCCTTTTTTTTTTTTTTTTTACAATCTAGAAGACTGAGTAACTTTAAAAAAAGAATATGCACTTTAAATACTTAAAACACGCTGATCATCTTATTACGTAGTCTATGTATAAATATAGAATACAGTACCACTGGCATTAGGATGATGCATAAAGGATGGTAACTCAGGAAAATGGGAAACTTTAATTTTTTCTAAAATACTAGTCCTAGAAATACAGAGGTGGTCCTGAGTTGAAATGTTAACATGATGACAATGACAAGAACTGAAGAAAAGTGGCACAGCTATCACTCCTTTTAGCAAACAATCTTTGAGTGATTACTAGTATGTTTAAGTCTGGAGGAAACAAAGTTTGCATAGAACCTGAAGCAGAGTTAAAAAAAAAAAGCTTTAAAATGATTTGTTGAAGACCTCAAATAATAGCTAGTGTAATTGGGAGGAAAAACTACAGAGGAAAAGTTCTGTAGAGCTGGATCAGAAACAGGCATTAACTCAGTGTGAATTCACTGTTCCTAATAGCTCAGTCTTTTTCCATCCGACATTAGCATGTAGAGGTACCACACATCAGCTAAACTTTGTTAACGGTCTTTGCACTGTAAACCTGGGGCAAGTAATGCAATCATTTACATTGGAAAAGACCTTTAAGATCATAATTTGGCTTTGACTGGTCTCTGTGGGCTTGTTACATTATTCACTATCCAGCCAACATACATTTATTCTGAGTACACCATACCAGGTTCTATGTAATTTTGGATAACATGTTAAATTTTGCTAGTATGAGCTGTACAGTTGAGTAACTGGTTATGCTGTAGCAGAAGTTAATGCAGAAGTGCTCTCTTTCCTTAATGCTCCTTCTTAATGTTTTCTTCCTTCTTTGCGAGGGGAAGAGAGAGGTCTGTGCATCAGAAGTTGTCATTTAGGTCTCGTATTGGGGAGCCAAGATCCAAGGTCTACAGGAATACATTTCGGGATCAATAATAGTTTAGACTTGCATGATTTACAGCTCTCCAGACACAAGACCATGAGTAATTGTCTGAGTAAGATATGTGGTCTTCTGCTATTTCCATTTCTCATGGGAAGAGCTTACAATGCTCTGTGCTTCTTTGTGATATTGCCTTCTATTTTTCCCCGCTGATCATCCTCCTCTTTTCTGATTCAAGCAATGTCATGAAAGTTATGGTAATGTTAAATGAGGGGAGCAGAAGGAGGATTGAGGAAGGCTGTTTAATTCTTACCTGGAGCAGCAGGTAGGGTTAATTTAATGTGACTGAACATCTGGCCATGCTTGTTGCAGCTGACATCTAGCATACTTAAGGTGGATTTAATGTGCACATCACTAATGGAGGAGTATCTTTTGTGAGTGGAGAAGACTTCCATCGCTTTCCTAACCTAATGGCATCTTCTCTGCCAATGTTGAGGTGGTCTTTTTGCTTCTCTTCCATCTGTTCTTCTGCATAATTAGGATGGTGAGGGCCTTCTGCTTGTTAGTTTTATTGAGGAAAAAACTTCTGGGATTACTGTTTCCGTGTAATGTATGACCTGTCTACTTTTTCCTGCAATTCCAGCTATGCTACCTGTTCAATTTCATTGGTTACGTACCATCTTTCTCATGCCTTGATCTCACAGATAATGGTTAAAGTGCTGCAAGGAATTTTCTGTCTCATTTCTTGTAACTCTAGGCACCATCTGACTAATCATGGCTTTAGCTGTTTTCAGAAGATTATAGTTTTAGAAGAGGGCATGATCATAACCTTGTATTCGCTCCAGATAGCTTAGACACTGCAGAGAACTGCGAGCTGGGGGAGGGGATTGGGTTTTTTGGGGCTTTTTTGAAATGATATGCTTGCCAGTGGTATGTACTGTCTCTATATGGTACAGACAGTGCCTGTGTAGTATCTGCTTTACTTCAAGGACTTGTTTAACCTGTCAAACAATTTGCATGTGTGCGTGTATGTGTTTGTGTATATAAAAGAAAAGTACTAGTAACACATCAGAAGCAGGTAACCTCCTGCAAACTGCTGTCTGGCAATCCTCAATGTAGGGCTCTCAGCTAGGTCTTCAGGCTAACGCAACAGTAGGGGTAGCTGTGACCTGAAGTCCTTCGTGTTATTTGCAGTCTTCTTTAGAAAAATAAGCTTTTTGTGTGGATAAGCAGTGCAACTTTGATTAATTTGTATGATGGAAATTGTAGACTTTAAAGGTACCACTTTGCTTTGATTAGTGACTTTTAAAAAAAAAAAGTTCTAAATTGAGTCTGCACAATAAATGAGAAGTTGCAATTCTAAGCTAATAATTGTAGCTTCAAAATTTAGACTAAAGATTTTATTAGGCTGTCCATTATGACCTGTTGGAGGCTGAAAGATCCCTGTAACAGTACATATTTCCTGTACTGAAATTACAATTTTGTTATGTTTCTTTTGTGATCAAATGAAAATCTCATCAGTAATTAAAATGTAATCTTTGTGACTGTAGAGAGAGACAATAAGCTAACATTTGAATCTTGTTTCGTACACAGAATTAAAGACCCCCCACTAAGGTACCTGTATAGATCTACTGCTTGCTGTTTTTGAAAACAGTACCTTGATTCTAGCTTGTAAATAGAATTGTAGTTACACTTAAGTGTCACTAACCTGTGCTGCCTTGGAAAAGGACTGGATAAACCTCAATGCAAACAACTACATTAAAATACCAGGGACAGAAAATCATCAGGGGAAAGCATGGGCTCAAGGTGCATGATATTTACAGGCAAAAAGAAACCTCCTCTACACAAATGCTGATTCTATCTATTTGAATAATGCACAAAATTACTGAGTTTAAGGAGAGATTTCAAGTCTGGTTTTTGAAATCATGAACAAGAATGAATGTTCTCCCTTGATGAAAAAAGTTCTCTTTTCATTAAAAATGGAAGCCTGCTGAGTCAAAGAAGCACCAAATAGAAAGCTTATACATGCTAATCAAGGTAGAAAGCAGAATGGAGAGCAATGAGCTGCCCTATAAAATGAGGGAAAAACTGGTGGAAAATGAACCTGAGAGAGTGTACAGATGGGTCTGTACCATGTCAGCTACTTGAATTAAATATTAACTATAAATGCTTACTGTCAGTGCTTGAAAGAACAGTGCTTGATATTCCTCTCTATGTGTTAACAAGATTTTCTTTTAAGCTTAATAATCGTTTCCTTTCAGTGTCATAAGCTATATTTGGTTCTCAGCTTGGAACAGGAAAACATGCTTTCTTTTGGTGTAAACTAAGGACTGGTATAAGGAAATGAGGCCTGTGGTGTGAGAGGGTTTTGGTTTGGGTGGTTTTGCTTTGTTTTGTTTTTTAAGTTTGCAGAAGACCTCTGTTCTGGTTGCTGTCAGATCACAGGTTATAAATTGTGCTACTTTGTTTTTCAGAGGCATGTTCTTGTTGAATTAAAACAAGCTTTAGTACTTTCTTCTGTTTTTGGCATATAAACAATATTTGTCTTCAGTGAACTTTAAAAAGTTGTTTTTGTATTCTACTTTCTTCCAAGACAGCTTGATTTATATTCAAAAGAAGATTAAAGAACTGGTAGGTGGCCGTTATTTTCAAGCATGATAAATCAATACATGTATATTGTAGCATTGAGTATAAATATTTATTTTTTGTTAATAAAAAGTGACCAGAACACAATTTGTATGCATAATTTTTTGCTATATATTTTATTATCAAATGATATTTGATCCTTCTTTATGAAATGAAGAAAACGTTTTTTTGCTTATCCTAAGCCATTTTCCTCTGTGACTGACAGATTGTTTTTGTAAATGCAACCCACTTACAAATGGGACTTATGTTATCTTTTAATGTAAATATACTGAAATAACCTCTGTTTTATAAATTGTCATATAAGCAGCATAGATGGAATCAGGGCATGAATAGAATAAGGCAAAAGTCAGCATTCAGCTGTACTGTTTCAGTTGCTGTGTTCTGTGAATGCTTCCAAGTATCACCTGTAGTCTTTCATTTGAAAAGAGAAAACATTTATCTTTACATCCTATATAGATTAAATATTTGGCAATAGGAAGCTCAGAAAAATATATTGCAGATAGTTACTCTACTTATCTTCCTGCGTTGTAGTTGTTTTTTTTTTTCCCCTTATGTGGATTTATTTCTGAACTCTGTTCCTTAATTATTCTGTATAATAAATTGTGAACTCCTCCTTCCTCTTATTACAGGTACAAGAATTCATTATGCCTCTGAAATTCTTACCAACATGACAATTCTCATGCTGTGAACAGTTAAAAATCCTATCTTTCTGTCTAATGTATGTGTTCTTCTTCAGGAGAACTTGCAACAATACCTTATGCATCAGGTTATTGAAGATCCAACAGAAAAATTACACTACTGCAGGGCTTAGTCTGCTTTTGGAAAAAGAGACCCGTAACTCTTCTGTAATGCCGTGGTCATTTGGTATTGCTGAGTAGCAACAGGAGGCTCAGGTCTCTCAAACCTTTGACTCTTTTGGGTTTTGGTTTTAATTTTAAACTTCAGGAAGCTAAGGCTTGTTGCATCTTAAGTGAATAGTGTAATGGGTAACTTGATTATGTATTGTTTGCATCGTAAGTAAATAGTGTAAAGGGTAACTAAAGACAATGAGTTTTTAATTTTTTTAAAAATTCTGAATGCGGAATATTGTCTGGCAGTTGACCTTTTGTGAATTTAGTAAGTTCAAAAGCATTTGTGCTGGCAGGCACCATAGAGGAAAGGGAAACTAGTGTGACAGACACCCAGTGTTACTCTCAAATGTACAGTGTCCAGAAGTGATAGCTGAAACATGTCTGAGATATCGCACGTAAGTCTGGGCTCTTATTCATTAAGACATTTTTGTAGACATTGTTGTGCATTCACAAAAACGTTTACATTTCCAATGTTAAGAATCAATTTCATTTTATTAGTTTGGTGGTTGGTTTTTGTTTTTTTTTTTTTTCTGTTAGTTTCTTTTAGGTGATTAAAATATAAACTGCTTGCTTAGTGGATATGTCTATCTTAAAAATGCAGACTTAAGAAGCTTGGGTTGTCCTTGCAAGATGAGTAGCATCTGTTGTGGTTCATACAGCTTTAAGGTGTTGGGGGAAGTGTTGAAAAAGCAAGCTCTTGACTTGTAGAATGATTTTCTGAATATAGCTTGGTCCCTTGATAGAGATGGTGGTTGAATTTAAGCCTCTGTGAATTCTTGGATGAGGGTAAAGAGGAGAGGTGTGGGGTTTTTTAGTGGTTTAAGGTTGCTTTTTTTTGTGGTGTGGTTGTTTTTTTGGTTTGTTTTGGGTTTTTTTGTGGTGTGTGTGTGTTTGGTTTTTTTTTTTGTCAGGGAGCAGCTGGTGTTTCATGACTTGTAACTTGCTATAGCTGACCTTCTGCGGCTTGCATTGTGTGTTCTGCAGCAAGGCAGCCCATATAGCAGAAATTCTACAACAGCAAAAAGTAATTGCTGAACAAGTTTCATGTCTGTGAAAATTCAGAAGAACGGAGTGAAGGAAAGCGTGTGTATGTTATCGGGGGTTTAATTTGCAGTCTGAAAGCCCTCACTGAATCCTGCCTCCCTTCTCTGGTGTCATGGGTCTCAGGACTTGAGTCTTGGAGGAGGAGAGATGATGGGGCTTTTCTGTTACCACTTAAGGGTGTAGTAGATATAGTTTTCCAACTTTGCTGAGCATCTGCCCTCTTGTGATGCAACATTGCTGTTGCCATCCATACTAAACGAAAGCCTACTTTATCCCTGGTGGGCTTATTCTCCATCCTGTTACAGGATCATGTTTGCCTGACACTTACTCTGTTTTTAAAAAAATATATATTTTTTTCCCATATTTTTCCTGTTGTAGCCACCATTTAGATGATTTCTCTGTGTCACTAACTATTTGTTATACTTGTCTGACACTCCTAAATGCCTTTTCGCTGTCCAGCTTTATTCTCAGGTTCCTGCTTTGATAACCATGTTGTTCAACGTCACACACAATTACCTTGTCTTCCTATCTTCTTCCATGTCCATAATCTTAAGCCCCATGCACCTCTCTTTCTTCTTTCACTTAAGCATATAGTGGCATATTTGTTTTTCTTCTTGGCTGCTGTCCTACCTGCCTTAGCAACTCAGAAACCTAGTAGCATTCTTCTCTGTTCCTCTGCTTTTCTTTACTTTCTCTGGAGAAAAATACAGGTGTTCACTGTTTTGAGCTTGACAATATACGTGCATATTTTGCTGTTGTGAAATTTTAAATGTCTCTGCTTGAATCCTTTGCACAGCAATCTTTGCTGCTTAAATTGCAAAGATAATGCTATTGTAACAGTGTGTGAGAAGCTGCAGTGGAGGTGCTTGTGTCAGCAAGTGTCCTCTCCCTCCCCAAACAAATTACTACAAGCATAAGCTGTGCAGGCAAAAATAGTAACGCTCCACTCCTCCCAGTAATGTGTCCAAGGAGGTCGTTATCAGCATAAACTTATTTGCTAGGACCAACAGTTGTAGGAGCCCTACTGCTGATACTCTGGTGGAATGCAGTGATACCAGTCCGCTCTCCATTGCAACCAAAACAAAGTTCAAGGCTGCAGACTTAATGAAGGTGCCATGTTATTGTGTCTTGGCTTCTACTCCTCCTTTGTCACCGTTTCTGATGTCTCATGCCTCTTGTAGTTCCCAGCAAATGTTTTATTGAGTAGCAATGATAGTAATTCTGGTCTTAAGAAAAGCAGGTTGTCCTTTCTTATAGGAAGTGGTAACGCTGGTCTTTGATGAACTCTGATTTGTGAGCATTATGATGGGAAGCTCTCATGCTTCATGTCCAGGGAGAACCTGTTTGAGCTAGCATTTGTGTACTTCACTTGAGATGCATAATGAGGCTGACAGCTAGGAGGAAATTTTAAGCTGGGGGAACGTTGAAATTGGTGTTGAGGTCATTCCTAGAACTACTCACTTGCTAGTGATTGAGCAGGTTTTTCTACCCATTATGAAATAAATATGAACCCACCGTGATAGCAGCATGGGATTTTCAGAGCCCAGAGGATCCAGATGTACCTTCCTACATTAGAACAGCACTTTCTAGTCAGGAATTGGAGGTTATTACAGAAAACTTATTTTGGTTTTGGTCAGTTGAAGTAAAACGTCTGAGTGTGCTCAGATCCCCTACACAGGAACAGTTTATTGTGCGTCTCTGTTCTTCGGATGTTATCTCACCTGCAGTAACTTAAACTTTTTCTTTAATTGACATTATGGTACATGTCTTTAGTCAGATGATAAGGGACCTATATTTTGTTTTTCAAATTAGTGCATGTTGCATACTTTCTTAATGTGTACAGTATGTTTTGCAAATGCTTAAACTGAAGATTCTTGCAGCAACTTTACAGTATATTCTCTATATTGCATTACTTAGCCCCAGGTTAAGGTAGAGAGCTGAGCAGTGTAAAATGCTGCCATCTACAGCATAGCTATGTGCAATAGCTGTCAAGGGTATCAAGAACAACCAAGGTAACTCCTTATAGGAGTTAAATGCTTGAAATGTGTCTTAACTTGACGTGAAGATGTTCTGACTTTTAGCCCACTCATAAAGGGTCTATTTTCAAAATGAATCGCTAATTCAAGCTTGTCGAAGTAGCTGAACAGATGTTTGTTAAACAGATATATTTTGAATATTTTAAAGGAAATTTTAAGAATGAAAAAAAAAAATAATAATGCCACACTGAACTCCAGTAGTGAATGAAAGAAGTTATACAAAAGTGTAACAGATCACTGGAAACAGAACTCTGCTATTAAAATTGAGTAATAACTATAAAATGGTGATAATCAGCTCTGATTCACTAGAGAATCAGAAATCACTTTACCTACTTTTCCTTCTGTTGAAAAAGAGAAGTTATGTTTCTACCAAGTGTTTTAATTGGAGAAAACCCCATAAATTTATTTGCTCTGACACTAAACACTAATGATGTTGATTAATGTGGAGGAATAGATGCAGCAAGAAAGTATAGAGAGACCCAGATTTTTCTTCTGTTGTCATGATGCGGCAGCCTCCTACACAGAATAGCATGGAAAAATTATAATGTTATTAAAAGAGCAGAGTTTCAAACCTGGCTTAAAATCTTTTAGTATAATATGAATTTCAAGCTCAAATGGGAAAATGTGGAAACCAGGTATGACAGTAATTTACTTTAAGCAAACCTAGGGAGTGCTTTTGGTCTGCACCTGTGACAGTATTTGTCATGTAAAATAGGTCTTGTTCAGAGCCTGGATACTCTGACAGGCTCTTGTAAGCAGCTGGACATTGGTCTGCTTTAATCTTTTGTTCCCTTCATTATTTAGAGGGGTGACTATAATCTTCTATTCCCTTCATTATTCGGGGGTATGATAATAGAATGGCATGGTGATTAGCCCAGCTGCAACAAATCCAAGAGGCTGAAAAGAAATTTGATCATCAGCTAGAGATCCACATGCATCTGAATTTCATGGCAGGTCAACGTGATTTTTTCTTTGTTAGAGGAAATACGAAGTTCACTGTAAAGCTGTTAAAATGTTTTCATCTCAATGAGGAACAAAAATTTAATATTCTACAAGATGTTTTAAAGTTCAGAACTTTTGATCAGTTTGGAGAACCTTGTGTGTCTAAACTGGTATGCTGACACTCTTAGAGATATTCTTGGAAAGGGGCAATTGCTTGTAGTTTTGTGGCATTTCTTATCATTTTAAACACAGTTGCATTACAGAGGTGATCTCCAAGGACACTCCACCCCTCTTAAATGTGCTCTTATATCTTTTTTTTTTTTAATGAAGCTTTCAATATGTAGTCTTTTAGTTGGCTGTGCGGTTGTGAGGTCTGTCTGAAGCCTTACCTTGTTTGTAGCCCAGTATTGTAGCCCAAGTATTGTAGCCCAGGATTTTCCGTGCTTTTCACATCTAGGAAAGAAGCAGTTAGAGAAAAATGGGAATTCTGTGTCCACTTGTCTGTCTAATTGTTCTGCTAATTTAAAAATGGCAACCATAGAAAAAGCAGGTTTAGCATTGTAAAGTTTAAGTAGCTGTCCTTGTCAATAGTTGATCCAAAAGGCAGAATGAATAAGGGTACCTTACTGGGGGAGAACAAAGTTAAGCTCTGTGAATGTGGACTGTGCTGTGCAAGCTGAGAATGAGTTCTGGCCCATATTGATAAAATTAATATCTGTTGTTACAGAGAAGCATGAAAAGGCAAAATCAAACTTCATAGCCCACCTAGCTTATCCTTTGTTTCTATGCCTGTTTTTTTTTCTGTTAAACCTTCAATTTTGCTAGGATCAGAGAATTTCCTTTATCAACCTTAAATGTTTCAGGATCTGCATGAAGAATTGAAGAATTCTTCAGTTCTTGTTAAAATGTGACTTACTTATGAATTATGATTTTTACTAAAATAACTAACAGATCCTTGAAAGTGTCGAAGGAGACAATTGTGCTTTGCTTTTTTTTTTCTTTTAATTGAATGCAGTATGCCATTCTCCAGTCCCAAAGTGGATAGACTGCTTAGCATTTTAATTAGTTTTCAAGATGAATTCAGCTTTAATGTTCAAGGCCAAAGACAGGGTTATGAAGGTTAATTATACTTATCAACATTTGGAAACAGTCGATTCTCATTGTATGTGACATGTTGGCACAGTGCTTTTCTCGTGGAGGGGAAAGTGGCTTATTACTTCATGATATAACTGAAATGCTTTTGTGCTTATCTTGGTTAGTTGTTTTACAGTTTGGTGCTTATAAATGGCATGGAAATATTCAAGTGCCCTTCACTTAAAATCTGGATTTTATGAAGTTAATAGCACTCTTGAAGTTATGAGGTCTTAATTTCATATTCCATGTGTGTTGCAGACAATCTGGATATGAAAAAGCTTGTTACGAATGTCATAGACTTTCTAAAAGCTATCATGGGAGTGTAAAACACTCTGTTGCATTAAGAACTACTGGTTTATAGTATTTTTTCTCAAGTTGTGATTATTGGGAGAGGGCAGCTCATCCTTCTCTGAATTCTGTTGAGGGATGCAAAATGAAGGAACAAAATCCCTACTTACAGGAAAGATTATGCATGCCTAGGTGTTTTTGAGAATAAGGGGCTCTGCACGCAATGGTTTCATTGAAGCCAGTCAAGCTTTTGCTTGACAATTTTGAAAAAAAAAAACCCAAACAACAAACCAAAAGAACCAACACCAACCACCTCAAAACCAACAAACCTTTATTCTCCTACATGTTCATTACAAGACTTCTTGGAGAAATCAGAGTTTTTAAAAGTTAAAGCCTTTAGTTTTAAGTATAGTGTACCTGCTGAAGTTCACTGGTTTGAATGTGTGACCACTGGGTTTGGATATTCAGTCTGGGCACTCAGCTAATCATGGATTGAAAATGCAGGACCCGAGATATTTCCAGTCGCCCCTTTTAGCATAGCATATGGTTGGAAACGTGTGGTGCCAGTTATTCTTACAGCTGCTCCTGCAGCAAATCTAAATGGGTACATTCAGTTTTCCTCCTCCGGACATCTCAGTGAGGTGTGTGAAAATGAGTGTCAGAGATGGGATGTGCCCCAGGAAGCAGACTCTTGGCTAAGAGTAAGTTGGAACATACATTTCTGTTCAGTTACAGCTCTGAGACCCGAACTATTGCTGCCTAGCTCTGTTTACATTGTGAAGCATGGAAATTAGTGTTTCATTCTTTTCCTAAATGCTAGGCTTTGAAATACATGTGTAAGCTGCCTTCAAGGGAATAAAATGTGTAATATGATACTTAGAGGTGTAGTTAACTGCTGTGGCAGAGATACAGGGTATTGAATGGCTTTATGCTAATATTATCTTGGTAGTTAAGCTAGTGTTATCTTGGTATTGTGTGTGATTTTAAATATGAAAGTAAGCTATAAAATGCTATTAAACTGATAACTCTTGACAGTTTTGGTGACAATATTGGAACAAGGTAATGCTGTGAAGGGAAGGATGTAATTTTTCTCTTTTAAAAAATACATGCGTTCTCTCTTGGAAGTATCCTTTCCCTTATTTATTGTAAAAACGCCAGCTGAATTTGCTGGAGCTCACAAGCATTGCATCCTTCCTTCCAGGTGTTTGTGTCTGACTTCAGTCTGTCCCTGGGCTCCCAGCTGCAGGATGTCTCTTGCAACCTGTACCATGCCGTTCTGACTTGCCTTAACTAGCGGAGTTTTGAGGGGATGGTTAGAGGACAGTGGGGAAGCAGGATTCAAAACTCCATATCACACAGTCCTATGGGATTGCACAGCTGAGAGGATGGCATTCACCTTAAATAGCATGCTCAAGCTATGTGATGGCTCTGTTAACCAATTTTATGGGAAAGAGAATTCCCAGTACTTGAGTAGACTGGTTGGAAGGGCAGGAGGAGCTGCCTTGTCCATTCAGTGTTCATTTGGCCCTGAATGGAATAATTCTTTGTCCCAGACGCTAGTTTTTTCCTCTGTTTGTTTTCTTCTCTGAAGCATTTCAAAGAACTTCCAAGGAAGTGTCAAGACTTTGTTTTCCTGGCTGTGCTGTATGAAGTGACTTTACAACCACTCCCTGGTTGTCAAGTAACAGAACCCTATTATCTCAGCCATGAATTAATGTAGTATCTTCTATATTGGTTCCTGAAACAGAACACTAAATGTACCTGATAATATGTGGTTCTTGCTACAGAGAATCTTGGTGTCTCCTCCCAGTACCAGGATTAAAAAGCATTCTGCTCTTCAGAAATGGGATAGCTTTGGGTACAAATACGGCTTTGACCAGTGAAAGGCTTAGTTTCTATTTTCAGCTCTGGCAACAATTATTTTTATATAAGTTGTTTGTTTATTGTTGCAAATAGTGTGAGCAGTTGCCTAATTTACATCAGGCAGCGATATTGAGCTGTTTTTCTGAGGGCTGTGAATTGAAGGTAAGTTGTCACTTGGTGATGCTTGTATCACTTCCGTAGCTGCTTGTTGTGGCAGGCTAGGTGCTTCACATCACCCAAAGAAATGTCATGGTGGAGCATGTGATTTGTTGAATAGAAATAGGTGGGGAAACAAGAGGTCATTTGCCAAGTCTGCAGTGCGACAGTATTCTGCAGTTCCTGTGTATCAGGTTATATTATTTGAATGCACTTGGCTCATCTTGTTAAACTAAGAGCTATATGAGATTCTTGCAACAGTTCCAAATCAAAGTTGGTCAGCAGTTATTCAGTAGCTTCAGAAAGACAAGCTTGGATGTTTGATGCTTGTCCTGGTTTGTGGTAAAACAACCAATTTTCTTTTCAGTAATTTTACTTTTCGTTAAGCCTCTTCTAACTAACTGAACTCTGAAGGTAACCTCATATTTTTCAGACAGTGTCTGCTTCTAGC
>VYZM01013891.1:335800-353439 GCA_013398915.1 Dromas ardeola | reverse complement strand
GAGTCCAGTCTGGGACTTTCCCAGTGTCTGCCCGGTGACATGATTGTCATCCTGGGAGCTCAATTCCAGGTTTTATATATATCATTATTTTCTTATTAATATTATCTTTTCTTTTTATTATTAATATTTCATTGAAGTAGTTTTAGTTTTCTTTTCAATCCATAAGTGTCTTATTCTCTCTCTGAAGGGAAAGAGGTTAAAGAGAGTATCTGTCATTCGTTTAGTGGCCAGCCCAGTCTAAACCGTAATGCTAAAAGCACTAGTCCTTATTAAGCCAGTACAAAGGCTATTTGAAATATTTGTTCATGACTTTAAAAAACCCTAGAGAAAAACAACAATGAAAAAAAAAAAAAAGAAAAACGTACTCCTCCCCCAATACCCCCCAAAAAACTCCCAAACCAACCACTCAAACAAAAAATCTAAACAAAAAAACACAACGCCCCCAAAATCTGACACCTGAAAAACCAGAAGTTAGGTTCATCAGCTCATTTTAATTAGGCAAGCAGTAAAGTGAAAAAAAAACCAAACCCTAAACCTGGCATAAACAACGGAAATCAAATTAGACTTTCTAAATCATTTTAATAAATCATGATGTGTTAGCCAGATACTATTGCTGCCTGCTTGAACCTGCTGCTACTTTAAGTTAGAATTTCTAGGGTTTTTCCTATTGCGGTAGGCTTCTCTGACCTTTTGTTCTTAAGTTCTCATACAGATATCCTGTGTCTTGAAATTGTGGAAACTATCTTCTAGCACTAGCCAAAAGAAATCCAAATGAAGGCCATCTCTTATGTCATTACCTCTATTTTAATATCAAGAAGAAACACGGCTGCCAAGATAAGAAAACTAAATTCTATGTGATAATAAACATTAGGTTCCTGTTTGAAATATCCACCGTGTTTAATCCTGCAGAAAGGCCATTTCATAAAAACCTCTCAAACACAATATATGCAGCTAAGCACAATGTATCCGTTGTCAAGGAATGTTCTGAGTAAGATTTGATCGCTTTTGAGGAGGACAGTCATCCTATTCCTCCAGGTGTCTTAACTCCTGCAAAGATGGGGGAGAGACCGTAGGTGAAAAAGGGGGGGGAGGGGAGGCGGGCTCTCATTAGACAGGGGATTGTGTAGTTATCTGAACACAGACTTGGAAAAATGTTCTTGTCCATCCCCCAGCAATAGAGACTTTTTCAACGTAAATGGTATTGTAACATAAGTAATGCATGCTCTAATACCTGAGATAATTGCTTGGTGTTCATATTAAAACTGCAAATTGTTTGCAAACTATTAGTAAGAAAAATGTTTTACAGCGACTGTCTGAGCAAGTGCATATTCTGAAATTGTGACAACCTGGAATTTTGCTTCTGTTTCCTTAAATCAGCTCAGAGAGAAGCTATGTAGGAAATCAACTGCAATAGCTTTTGATGTAGCAAGGAACCGTCTGTGTGACCGTGCCTGTCTGTCCAAAGCAATGTCACTGAGATAAAGAAACTTCACAGTAGTTTAAGCTGACTTTTTACTTAATTTGCAGTAGGTAAAGAGCACTCATCTAGTCACGTATAGTTCATCTGGCAGTTGGTAATTAATTGATCTGCAATAGTACAATCATTTGCAATCACTTATGTATAATCTTAGAATAGCGCTCTGAAACATTATTCCTTTTGAAGCCAATTGTATTCTTGACTTGCACATGAGACTTAAAATATTTCGGTGTCTGTGTTCGCATTATAACCAAGATGTTTAGAGGGCTTCATCACCGAAGGTAGTATTCTGCATCGTTTGAAGTATTAAAGTAGATTTTCAGCATCCCCTTATTGAGGCTTTTTCAGCACAATGAATTAGTTCTTAAACGCTTAAAGTGTTTTTCATAGTCTTGAAATAGTAAATGTCTTTTTCTTTTCCTTCCTTTTTAATGCTTTGACTCTGTATTTGACAGTAATGTCTGTCAAGGGGAAAAGAGAAAAATGTTCCTTTTAGGAAAAGCAATGCTGGATTTTGTTTTGGAAAGTTCCATGCAGAGGAAATCGCATCGGTCTCGTGTCTCAGGATGGCAGCTGATTCCACTTCAGCATCAGAAATGGAAGGGATTATTCTGCCACCTATACATCTTGTCTGTGGAAACATCTCTGCTGACTTACCTCACATTTTCATATCAGAATAAACTTCAACAACAACAATATTGCCTTTCCTTTTGCCTTGGCTTGACTCCCTTCACTTCCTGCAGTATTTTGCAGTTGGTGTTGGGCAAGTAGGTAGCTGTAGACATAGTCCATGCTTGCACAGGCTGTTACGGTTGGAACGGAGGTGGGTTAAGAGGTGCCACTTGGCTGTTTTTTACCACTGCTGTGCCAGACCTGCAAGCAGAAAAGCAGGTGCAAAGTCCCACGGCCTATCTCAGTTTAAATGACCTGCATTTTGAGAGTGTCTGTTTAAATTTGCAAAATGGGTGTCCCTTTGATGGAAGAGGTTTAGGCAGCACCTGCACAGACAGGCATGTGGGCAGGTCAGAAAGGCAGCAACCGCAGCAGCAAAGGTGGAGGCAAGAACCAGGTGTGGAGGACCAGTAATCTCTTAAACCCGTTCATCTGTGTGTAGAAGAGCGTGTCACACTGCAACTTTATACAGCTGTCAACATGAGTGATAAGAAACCACAGGGAGTACCAGCTGGCCTTTCATCACAGTGCAGAACAACTTTTTTTTTTCACTCTGAGATATTAATTTGAGCATCTTGGCTTCTAATGCAAACCTCTTGATAAACATGAGTTGACTAGGTGTATGGGGGGATGTGTGTGTGAAGCTATTAGTAGTACCTTTACAGTTCTGAAAGAAAACTTCTGATGCTGTTAGAAGAAAGGCAGGATTCCCTGACTTTAAATTATTAGATTGTCATGTTGCTTTCTTAAACCTCTTTTAGCTTGTCATCTTTGGGCAGCAAAAATGTAAGGCCCAAACAGCGAATGTGCCCTTAAGTTGCAGGGTGGAGTTCTAAAAAGAAAACAGTTTGCAATGTGTCTAACCACTTAGTTTGAGTGCATCTTTTTTTCTTCAAACAAAGGCTGTCATTGACCAATCTAACATTGTATAAAGTTGTGTGAGGTTGGTTATTTTGCTGGTTGGTACTGTAGCATCTTGAAATGTAAAAATAAAATGCTAGGTCTGGCAATGTAAGGTTTGACTTAATCTTCTTTCCCTACTTCAGCACAACAAAGCAAAAAAAAAAAAATCTTCTGAATATTTTATGAAGCTTCATAGGTTTTCTCTAGTTCAAGCTTAAATGCAAAAAAATAATGATTTATTGCCTCTCTTGTTCTTATGCTCAAAAGTTGGACTGAGCCCTCGGTAAAACAGGCTTGTGGAGGGAAAGTGGATAATATGCTAAGTAACTAGACACTTTTAGGTGAAGAAATTGCTATTTTTACCATTAAGACCAACAACTCGTTTGAATCATGGGAGCGGTCTTGCAAAGTAATACATCATTAAGACTGGGACAGTTTGGGGAGCTTTGAAGTGCAATTCAATGGCCGAAGGCTCCAGAACACTTGGGACTTGAGCTTTTTGAGAGGATGTTGTGTTTTAGTACCTGGAGGTGATTCTTACCACCACACCTTCATTTTTATCAGGACAAGTTTGCCTGTGGGACACCTGCTTAAGGTAGTAATTACTAAAGTTGCAGTGGGTATTCAGAATTTTGCTATCCTTTTCTTGGCATTCATTACCATCTATCACTCTCAAAAGATAACTGAGGTATCTGGACTATGCTTCTACTTCCCAAGTTTTTTCTAGATGAGGTGTTTTCAACTGTGCTTCAACTTTCCTGTTTTTTTTTGGTGGTTTGTTTGTTTATATTTTCTTTTTTTCCCTTCTGAAAACAGCAGTGCAAAAACAGAGGAAACAGCTTTCTTTGCATGTGGACTGTTTATTCAGGAAATGAGAAGGCAGGTGATGAAACTCAGGGTGGAAGGAAGTGTTTCATAAGGGTGTAGTTGATGGCTGATAGCATTAAGTGATCACAGTATACTCAAGGGACATACATGAGGCAGTTAAGTCTGGTGTGGTTGTACCGTAGCAGAATTTTGAGCATTCAGACATTGCAATTGAGAGTTAATGTAGCCATGCAGTTTGTCATCTGTGACTTCCCCTATATTATTACTGGTTTTGTCAAGCTCTCCTGTTTGGCCCGACTTCACAGCAGAAGTTTAGAATTGAGCCTAGAGATCTACTCAGCTTTCAAATTTCTCTTCTAGAGCAGCAGAATAAAACCTCTTCCTAGTTCTTCCAAGTTCTTTTTAACGCATGTAAAATGCTTAGTTTGAGACTTGAGGAAAATTTGTGATGTCTTTGTTTACCAGATCTTTTGCTGAGTCATTTGACCCTGTTGGCCCCACTCCAGTTTTATCAGTAACTCAGCTTCAGCTCCTGCTTTCTCAGAACTGGTCTTAACAAACACGGGGTCTTTGGCATGCTGTGACATTGTGTCATGTGCAAGAAGCTGGCCTGATCTGTGGCTTGTTAATGAAGTGTGGTTGGACTTGTGAACTGAGAGAGATGATCTGTGACCTCACACTACAACCAGGGGTTTGTACTTCTGATGCACTGGATTCAAAGAGCCTTCAAAATAAGACATGTACGTTGTTCACCTTCTGTGCCTTTGCTGCTCCCTGGCTGCATGGATCAAAGTGAAAGTGCCTTCACCCTGTCATATGATTGCTGAATGACACTTAGATTATTTGAGAGCCTTGGTTTGATCACCCTGGTTAGATTTAGGATTTAGATTTCCTTTAATCTTTTAAAGCTGATCCTATCTCTGTTAGCTCTTAATTTTTATGAAACTTGTTCCTTTTTTTTTTTTTTATTTTTAGCACTTAGATACCTTTCTCAAGAGTATTAACTTAAACTTCCTTATGGACTTTACTGAAATGAATGCAGTGATAACCACACCTGAGAACTGCTTACCTAGGGGTCACCTGGTGATCCTGGCCACACAGCAAGTTGACAGACAGCAATGTGCCCTTGCCACTAAGGTGGTGAATGGTATCCTTGGATGCATTATACAAAGCGTTGCCAGCAGGTCAAGAGTGATGGTCCTTCCCTTGTACTCAGCACTTGCAAGGCCAAACCGTGAGTGCTGTCTCTGGCTCTGAGCTTCCCAGTACAAGAGAAACATGGACATACTCGAAGGAGTCCAGTGAAAGGCCATGAAGATGATTAAAGGTCTGGATCATCTCTTAGATGAAGAAAGACTGAGAGAGCTAGGGCTGTTAAACCTGGAGAAGAGAAGGCTCAGGGAGATCTCATCAATGTGTATAAATACCTGAAAAGAGGGTGTAAAGAGGACAGAGCCAGGCTTTTTCCAGTGGTGCCCAGTGACAGGATAAGAGGCAAAGGACACAAACCGGAACACAGGAGGTTCCCTCTGAACATCAGGAAACACGTCTCTACTGTGAGGGTGACTGAGCACTTGACACAGGCTGCCCAGGGAGGATGTGAAGTCTGCATCCTTGGAGATATTCAAAGGCTGCCTAGATGCCATCCCACAAAAGGGGTTTGGGCAAGATGACCTCCAGAGGTCCCCTCCTACCTCAACCATTCTGTGATTTCCTGTGGAATAACATTTCTGTGGTACTGTTGTGTTTCTGCTTTCCAGCAAGGACCTAGGTGAATTTTTACCCTTCTTGATGCCGATGTAAACAACTAGGTTTCCTTTCTCCTGCTGTGCCTCCTCCATGCTTGTTGCCACATTGATCTTTGAAGTCAATTATTATGCCTATGTCATCTAAAGAAATTTACAATATACTCTTACCTGATACCCATCTTGGTCGTTTTAAGTGCATGAATTTATTTTAGCCCTTGAGGAAAGAAGGCAGGCATCCAGCAGAGTTTAGCAGGTCAGTTTTGGAGGTCAGTGCCCTGGAGAACGCTTCCTCTTTGGAAAGGCCAGATCAGCATGCAGTAGCCATTTCACTGTGCAGCCTATTAGCGGGTCACAGGTGAGGCTGTACCTTGCCTATGAGGTATGATGCTGGAGTGGGTACTCTGATACCATAAAAGATCACAAAACAGTATCACAGTGCAAATGCCATATCTAATGACCGTAGGTGATGGTACTTAGGGAGAAAGCTAAAACCTGCCTATATAATACAGCATGCAGGTGTTTGAGTAACTTGGTCCATTGATTAAACAGAAAGCCTGTTAGATTCAGGGGTCATCTCTTCCACTTTCACTTTGTGGCTGCACCTTGGCTGAAATTTGAGAACTTTTGGGGGGCAGTGAGGATACAAGAGGTAGCATAGCAAGTGTGTCAGCAATGAGATCAGGCCAAGACTCTTGATGAAATTCTCCAAATTTAGTGAAGTGTTTGAACAGAAGTTGATCTTCTGTGGGAGAAAGGGAAGAAGAATAGTCCTTTTGTGAACTGGATTACAGTTTTAATGTTAGAAACGTACCTCCAATAGGCTATTACTGCCATGGAGTCAGGTTTAAACTCACTAATATGCCTGGAACAAGTTACATATTTGTTGAGGAGCCTTTCTTATGCTGGAGGAAAAAAAAGGCATTTCTTTCCTAATAACCAGTTAAATCAACGTATCCGTACAATAAACACTGATATAAACTGGTTAACATATGGAATATGTAAGTCAATACAGAACACTGCCAATTCCACTTGTCTTTGAAGGTGTGAATAAAGGTGTGCTTTCACAGAGACTTCTGACACAGCCAAGGCCTCTGGCTTCTGCTGCTTTTGCTCTGTGGCCTGTGCAACTATACCTCAGAGAATGTGACATCATAGAATCATTTAAGTTGGAAAAGACCTTTAAGATCACTGCCAAAACCACCACTGAACTGTGTCCCTAAAAACCACATCTGCACATCTTTTAACTACCTCCAGGGATGGTGACTCAACTGCTTCCCTGGGTTGCCTGTTCCAATACTTGATAACCCTTTCAGTGAAGTGAATTTTTCCTAATATTCCCTGGTGCAACTTGAGGCCATTTCCTCTTGTCCTATCACCTGTTACTTGGGAGAAGAGACTGACCCCCACCTCTCTACAACCTCCTTTCAGGTAGTTGTAGAGAGCGATAAGGTCTCCCCTCAGTCTCCTTTTCTCCAGGCTAAACAAGACCAGCTCCCTCAGCCGCTCCTCATAAGACTTGTGCTCTAGACCCTTCACCAGCTTTGTTGCGCTTCTTGGGACACGCTCCAGCACCTCAATGTCCCACCTGTTGTGAGGGCCCAAAACTGGACACAGTACTCATGGTGGGGCTTCAGCAGCGCTGAATACAAGTGGACAATCGCTTCCCTCATCCTAATCACCACAGTGTTCCTGGTACAGGCCAGGATGTTGTTGGCCTTCTTGACCACCTGGGCACACTGCTGGCTCATATTCATCTGGCTGTCTACCAACACCCACAGATCCTTTTCTGCCAGGCACCTTCCCAGCCCCTCTTCCCCAAGCCTGTAGTGTTGCGTAGGCTGGTTGTGACCCAAGTGCAGGACCCAAGGCATACTCTTACAGCTTTTGGGATATCTTTTTTTTAAAGGGTGGGAATTAGGAAGAAGTAGGAAGTCGTGTAAGACTTTTGAGTATGCATATGTATAGGTAGTTAGATAAAATCCTGTTCACACAGAGTGGGAGCTGGGATTCTTTAGCTTGGAGAAAAGGAGGCTGAGGGGAGACCATATCGCTCTCTACAGCTACCTGAAAGGAGGTTGTAGCGAGGTGGGGGTCAGTCTCTTCTCCCAAGTAACAGTTGATAGGATGAGAGGAAACAGCCTCAAGTTGTGCCAGGGGAGGTTTAGATTGGATATTAGGAAAAATTTTTACACTGAAAGGGTTATTAAGCATTGGAACAGGCTGGCCAGGGAAGTGGTGGAATCACCATCCCTGGAGGTTTTTAAAAGATGGGTAGACATAGTGCTTAGAGATATGGTTTAGTGATGGTTTTTGTCAGAGTTAGGTTGATGGTTGGACTAGATGATATGAAAGGGCCCTTCCAACCTAGGCAATTCTATGATTCTGTGATTCTTTCATTGATGCGTTTTGTCTTTTGCTTCTATCAGAGACACAAACAGAATTTTCCTATTTTTAAGGTGCAGCTAACTGAAAACCAGACTTACAAAAAATTACCAATGGCTGAAGCAATCTGTTAAAATAAATTAAGCTGAAATACAGAGGTTAACATGACAGGTTGTTGATCATGTGATGAGGTGTACGTTTCCCTTCTGCTTTAACTATGTGCTTCTGAGCTCATCACCCTAGATCCTCTTCACAGTGGAAAGAAATAGCTTATTTTATGGCATGATTTGTCCTATTGGTACAGCTGCTTTAAAATGAGCAATACCTTTCTAAATGCCTGTTTATATCTATTGTCTATAAAAGAAACATAGGTGATTAGCTGGGATGCCATCATATAATTCTTTTCAAATAACTTCAGTTTGCATGTGCCCTTCTGAACATTTAAGCTATTAAGCATTGTGATTATGAAGTAGGAACATCTGTGTTAGTTAAAGCCAAATCAACCAACCAGGCAGAGAACCAAATTGCAAACGCTTGTGAATGTGGAGAGAGCAGCAAAGGCATGTCATTAATGTCCCCCAAAAGCTAATAAGATGATTTAAATTTGGGGTTGTGTCTTCAAATCTAATCTAATTGAAGTAGAAAAGGGCACACTTACTCGTGGAAGCATCCCTCGTAATAACCTGGCTGCATTTACAATTACAAAATAAATTCCCCTTTCTACATTGATTGGAAAGTTGTTTCAAAGCCTTGGAGCTCGAATGGTTAGAAGAATTCTGTAATTTTCAAAATAAATCTGTTCTCCAACTTCATACTTACTTGACTTTTTGGCAATATCTTTTTGCTGAGAGATCCCTTTTCCCTCCTTGGTGTTTGTTTTGGCAGTTTCAGAAGCAATATTGTTCACTTTCAACCTTTGTTTTGCCAAGAAAAATAAGCCAAGCTGGCTGTCTACTCATAAGCTAAACAATGTTGGGGAAGGTAGTCCTTAACCATTTCTGCACCTGTTTCACTCTGTATGTCTGTTCAAACATCAGCAGGCAGAATTTTCTCCCTCCCTCTCCCAGATAATTTCTCTGCAGGCTTTGGAACCCTTCTGGATTATGAGTTTCCTGGGGATCATGGACAACCACAAATGCTAAGTATTAGATGTTAGGGTACCTGTCAGATGACACTGCTCTTGAGACTGAGGTGGGGAAGGATGTAGTGGCTGTGGTCGCATGAACAAACGGAGGAGCAGGATACACCAGGAGTATTGACAATTAAAATTAAGAGTTAAAAAAATGTCTGTTAAAAATAAGGATAGGCTTAAAACCGGTTTAGGGTGAATGTTCCTGTGTCAGGAAAGATCTGTTTATTTGGATAACTGAGTGCGGTTGCAAGTTTTTGTAACTAAAAAAGCTCACTGACTGCTTTAAATATCAGTGTATATGTCAGTTTGCAATGCCATTCATTTTTCATCTTGTTTAATAGAGTTTAGCGTTTCCATAAATTGAATGTGTATGCAGCCTGGTGTTGCTGAGTTGCCTGCTAATAATAGAACCAAAAATGGGTGCGTGGGGGAGACATGACAAGGAGCAGTCTCCAAGAGACATTACCCAATTCTGCATCCCTGTGCTGGTGTGTGGAAGGTGCGCGTCACAATACCTGCCGCCCCGGGAAACAGAGCTGCTGGGGTGAACTCCTCTTTCTGTAGTAATGCCATCTTTCATTTTATTGATGCAAATTAATCACTTGTAGTCATCTCCTTTCAGATGTCTACTGTTTCTAATTTACATTAAAACATTTAGGCTTAAGCTTGCCAGTTACGTGCTACCTCAGTAATTACTCAGGTACTTGAGTAAGATCCTTGTCAGTTCTTTGGACTGAGTCATAGGGAACTATAAGCTTTGCAATTTCTTTAGTGAACAGTCTTTATGTTAAACTTTTTATTAATGTTTTCATTTGTGTTTTTGTGGCATATGTTACGGTAACTTGCTATAAATGTGTTAATTCTGTATGTTCTTCCTCAGGGATTTTTAATTCTAATTTGCTTTACAAAATATGAGAACAAAAAAATAAAATAAAAACATTGAAAGCAGTTGAACAAATGGTCTTTCTTTACAATGAGATTTGTTTTCATGACTGTGTATTTCCTGAGGCAGGCTTTGAATAGCAAGATCTTGTTGTGTGCCTTCCTGGTCCTCTCCTTTCCCTTCTCCTGCACCCAGGATGCTCCTCAGGCTTCCTGGAGGGGCTGTAATGCCTCCTCCCACCTCATCCCCTGCAATCAGCCTCTGTGTTCAGTTAATCTGTTTCTGCTAAAGCTTGAGCTGAAGCCATAGCTTGATGTATATCCTAAGCACAGTATGCTAAAACTGTAGCTTAAGGACATGTAGTGATAGGACAAGGGGTAATGTCTTCAAACTGGAAGAAGGTAGATTTAGATTAGATATTAGGAAGAAATTTTTCACTGTGAGGGTGGTGAGGCACTGGAACAGGCTGTCCACGGAAGTTGTGGAGGCTCCATCCCTGGAAGTGTTCAAGGCCAGGCTGGATGGGGCTTTGATCAGCCTGGTCTAGTGGGAGGTGTCCCTGCCTGTGGCAGGAGGGTTGGAACTAGATGATCTTTAAGGTCCCTTCCAACCCAAACCATTCTATGATTCTATGGGAAAAAAAAAAAAAAGCCACCATCTCCATGCTACCCGTACTCTTGCACAAGTGTTGGTTTAGCAATCTGATTTGTAACTTAGCTGCTTCCTGCCCCTTCACGGCACCCAATACAAAAAGAAAGGGGAAAAAAAAAAAATAAGTAATCCTTGGGCTAATTCTCTGATCAAACACTTGCTCTGATGGGAGGGAAGGGCAGTGTGAGCATGGCTTCGTGGAGGGTTGGGACCATGCGGTTTTCTCCCTGTGGGATGCTGGCTTTTCTGTTTGGAATAGGTCAGTTTACAGAGCCGTCGCATCCACTTGTATCTTTTGCTGATGGGAGCCTTGGATAGAGAAGTAGAGCAATGGGCTATCGATGGGCATCTCTGTGGGCATCCCATTTTGATCTGCTTCCCTCCTGAAACCCACTAAATGAATGAATGGTTAAGGCGTGTTTTTTCCACTGAGTTTTGCTTGGTTACTGACTATTTTCTTGTCTCACTGGTGACTTCAAATGTGGTGTTTATCATACCTTTTATTCTCTAGCAAAAAAAGTAAATAGGAAATGTCTAGAGAATGAGGCAATGCTTTCTGGCTCTGTGTGGTGACAGCCAGCTGAGCGCCCACTCTGCCACAGAGGGTGCTGGTCTGCAAAAATTATTTAGTTTCTGTGTTTTGGTTCCACAAAGTAATACATGGTTGTTTCTGGAGTTATGCTAGGAAGCCCTGAACTGTGGCTCCTCCAGAATAGCTTTTATGTACCCAAACAGTTTATCTGGGCATGCCTGCGGGATGGGAGTGGTGTGCTGCTGGGGACTCTGAAACAAGGGGAAATACAGGGCAAAACCTGTGGGTTTCTTTGTTCTTTTTTTTCTCTCTTTTTTTCTTTTTTGCTTGTGTTCTTCCAGCATAACTTTTCCTTATTTGATGCAAGCGTGGTTAAAAGTAAATGCTTGCCTCTGTAAGTAGCTTTTGTTTTGGCCATTTTATTTTAAACCATCCTCTCCCTCTTTTCCTAAAAAGTTGGCTTTTATGGGTAATGTGCATGTTTTGCAAGGAACTATAACGTACACAGTTACAATAGGAGGCTATTTACCCTCTTAAAATGTAGAGGAGAGAGTGTGGATTTCAGCCATTGAAAGTGAATTGTTATATTTTTCTTTCCCCCTCCAGGATCTCCAGTAGCAGGATGGAGGAACTCTAACTGACAGGGAGGCAGACAACACACCCTTTCAGCATGGAGACCGTTCCGGTTGATGGGGAACTTGATAAAAATTCAGTGAGTAACTTAAATGTGGCAGATGAATGTGAAAGGTACCTTTGCAGGGAGAGGGTTAAACAGCTTGAATCTGTTATAGTTTGCTTTGAATTGTTGCTTTTCTGATGAATGCATTTGGAATATCATGCAGTATCACCCATCATTTGCTAGGTTCTCATGGGAAGAGGGTTGGATGTCAAGAAACATTTGGTTCTTGGATTTGATCCTTGATGTATCTGAGTCCCAAAAGAAAAAGGTATCCCTCTCAGTCTTATTAATTGGCGCTTTACTAGTTAGTGACTACGGACAAAAGAAAAAATAATGTATTTCTTGGTGGAATGAGGAGCAGAAAAGGCAGGAGGAGTGATACTCACATATTATCGGAGTAATTTCAGGTGCAAGAGTTCATAATCTGTGCTGATTATAAAATTTCTGAAGTAGTGAAAATACCAGCTCTTTCTTTTGTGCTTAACAATTTAAAAACAGGAAAGGCTGGTGCGTACTGTGGCATTTAATCATCATCACAATGTTGAAATTATTTCAGAATTGAATTCAGATTTTAATTTTTCCACTTAATTTTTTCTATTTAATTTTTTGTGTTATGTGGAAACACTCTAATAGCTGAAGCAGGAAGTGTTTTTTAGTTTCTGAAGCTGGTTTTTGATACAAAGCACTGCCTCCCAAAGGCAAAATAGGTTATCTTTTCTGTAACTGAGGTGAAGCTCAAGTTCAGCACCTCATTAGTGACGAACTTTGTGATGGTTCAGCTACTACATAGAGCTATTAATTCGATCCAAGTGCTTTATTACTGTTTTTATCTTAAGTGATGAATTTGGAGACAGGCTATTTTGTGGTGCATAAAATAAACATTATGGTGCACAAAAAAAAACTTGGTTTTTTTTTCTGTAATGAACAAGTTCATTGATTTGTTGCAGGGCCAATACATCTATATCCCAGGCACAACATACTGTAAGTATCATCTGTCAGCTGTGCAATAGGATTGCACTAAAATATGCAATAGGATAGCATTAAAAAAAAAATAAAAATCCTGTCAGTTGAGTTGCTGTGCTCCTTGTTTCCTAAAATGAAAAAAAAAAAAGGTACTGGTTTACAAAAAACTTTAACTTGAAATGTGCTAGTTTTCATTTTGTGACATGCCTTCACAATAGCAGGATTTTAAGAAGGTATCTTGAAATGAGGCTCTATGTGATTTACCAAGTCTGCTTCAGAAGAATGTGAAGTATAAGGTTAGATTTGCCTTTTATCCTATGTGCTTAGGCACCTGAAGTGTCATCTCAGAATAACTTTTTTTTTTAACTGACAGTATATTGTGATTAGCTACTCTAAGCATATCTTACCAAAATATTATTTAGTGGAGTAATTGTCTATCTTAATTGCAGTCACAATGTGAAGTTTTGTGTGTTGCGCCACAGCTGTTAAAAACATTTTTGAAAGCTTTTCTGGGAGTCTAATATACTTGGTCTGGTGTACACCATAGTAAAAAATTGAAAATGAAATATTAAAAAAAACATATATTTTAAGAGAGATTGGACCCAGTAATTTTGAAGACCTTGAGTATACGCAAATCCTGACACTTCCCAGAATTTTAAATTTTTTGAAGGTTCATGTTTGAGATTTTTCTGTAGTCTTGACTTTTAGCTGCAACCTGATTTATTTTTTTTATTTTATTTTAATTCTATTTGTCTGATTAAAATTCATGAAATACATGAGTTGCAAACATGCATGAAGAATACTGATCAACATTTTGCTACGTGGTTTAAGTCCTTTGGGGTGTTTCTAGGAGCTACCTGAAAAAGCCCATTTTCCAGGTGTCGGCTTTCGAATGTGTTATTTGGCTTACCTGTAAAAGAGAAACAATGGAGGAGATCACAGAATTTATTATTGTGTGTTTTTCTTTCCAGAATCAGTCTAGGGAGAAAAATCTTACATGAAATGCATTTCCTGTCTAATAATTAGGTTGATATATACTGTATCTGAGCACAAACATTATGACAGCTCAGCAAACTATTTTTGTAGTCTGGCACCATTAAATCAGGGCAAAATACTAGACACTTTGGTTTGAGTTCTTGTTTGAGAATAGTTTTTGCCTATTTTTCTACAAAATAATAATTTAATTTAAACAAGCCTCACTGGCCCAGAACTCAGAACATTACATGGGAATGTTTGGTATGAACCTTTCTCTTTCTAAATTTTTTTTTTTTTTTAGAAACTTTTCTAGGCGGCTTGAATTTTTACCAAAACATGTATTTCATAACTATGTTGCCTTTGATATAACTTGTACAGTCAGTCCTTGCTATGTAAATACATCATCAGACATAAAAGTACTTTTTTTTTTTTTTCCTTAAAGCATGGAATAGAGGTCCTTTTTACTGATCAGCTTTGAAGGTTGAGTTAGTGGTCCTGAATTTAAATGTAACATGATTAATCTTAGTGATTTACAAGTATTAGAGAATGCCTTCAGGAACAGTCTGTCTTCAGCAGGGTGAAAACTCTAACTTGGCTTTAAAACATTTAAACTCTATTAAGAATTTAACTGTAGGTTTAGATGTAAATCTAGTAAGTATTAAAAAACATGTCTTTCGTAGTGTGAGATTCAGACCTTCTAGAATGACATATGTTTTTGCATTTACCCTAATTTTCAACAGGAAAAGGATTTTGTTTTATAGGACAAGTTGGCAGATAGAATTTTAGATTCAGTAGCAGTTGTTATAAGCTTTATTTCTGAGAAATGAATGTCTAAAAATAGTACGTTTCTGAAGCACAGAGTTGCTTTTGTATGAAAACAGAGTTGTAGCTGATGACTTTTTGATGGTTTATATTGCTGGTTTTATTCCTTAGTCTTAATCTAAAATTTTACTTGGAGGATGGGTAGGTTTTTTATGTTTTGGTAGCAATATTTTTAACTAAATGTGCCTCAGCAGAAGCTAAATCAATCAGGTAGTGTTGAGAACCTCCCTTGTCGAAGGACTTGTTCTGTAATCTGTAATCAAAGTCTTCAATTAAATAAATGTGAAAATAAGGGTAGGCTGTGTCTCTGGAAATAAGTGGATGTTTTTCTTAATTTTGCATATTTAGAATGCAGATTGTGGGAGATGATGGACAGGAATGCCCTGAGGGCATTCTTTTCAGAGAAAACATTGAAGTAGTAAAACTGTCACGTTTTTTTCCTTTAGGGGTTTGAATCCCGGATCTGCAGTGATACCAATTGCAGATGATAGAGGTGCAATGGGCGGTTGAAAAATGAAGAGGTCTTTTTGTCCGAAGTAGTCTCATTTGAGTATCTTAACATCTTGCATCAATATTTATAAGTATATATTCTGCAGGCTTTAGGTAAATACACCCAAACAGTTCTAATGAAGAGAGGGGGTTGACCAGCAACGGAGGCAGTTTGGTGTGTAAACAGAATGTCTGTTGGAGAAGATCAGGGACAGAGTTAGCCAGGCTTGTGTTTCAGCCTCTGGCGTAGGAGCTGTTTGTACCAGTTCATAGGATTAAGCATGCAATGCTAAAATATTTACATAAAAAGCCCCTGCATCGTCTCGGGTGACAGGTTGCCCTGCTCTGTGGTGTCATGTTGTATCTTGGTCAAGGCTGCTTGAGAGGCAGGCAGTGAGACAGGACCTGCTGCCGTGCTCTTTCACTCTGTTTCTTCAACCCGTAAGTACGCACCGCGAGTGAACATGCTGTCTGAGTCTCAAGAACTTCTGATCCTATATATCTGTTAACAATTTATTTTTCCAGTTCTCTTCTCTTGCTTCATGACTTTTAGCGTGAAATAAAGCAGATTAGTGCTGAATAGCTGTGTTCCAGTCCTTCAGCCGGTTGCTGGATCTCTGTACAGTTACAGCAGACTCCTTTATCTTGCTCTCTTGCACTCACTATTGTCGTGAATCTAAAACCAGTTAAATACAGTTATCGTCAGAAAGTAAAGCGTTTCCTAGTCTGCAGTATGTTACCGGTACATTAAAATGAAACACTTCACCTTGAAAACCATTGAATTCTTGAATGCGTTTCATGTGCTTGTACCTAAACCTGTCTAGTAAGTTCATGGGTTCCCTTAGCAGTATTTCACTCCTTGACCTAAATTTAGTCTCTCACAGGGGTAGAAGGTTGTTTACCAAGTGCGCTTATAATTTATTTCAGCTTCTCTTGTTTAATCAAGTCCTCTTCCAGAAAGTGCAAAATTATGAAAGAAGGGTTCCCTCACCTTTCCAATGCTGTGTACTGCAATTGTAGTATTCTCATTGCAGTACTTCACGTTTTCACATTGCAGTTTCAATTTAACAGCCCTAAGCAGCTGTGAGGGATAAAAATCCGTGTTTTGAGATCAAGAGTGTAAGACAAGACTCCTGCTTCCTAAGATTTTTCTTTTTTCTTTTTCACATTTCCTGCTGTTTAGTCCTGCTAACAGAGAGGCAAGGTTGGATCCTCTTTAAAGCAGGGCAAGGATTTCTCTCCTTTATGCAGCAGAAGGTTTTTGTTTTGAATATAGAAGATACAGCATGTTTGGATTTATTTTATTTTTAAGGAGGAAATGTTAATGCTGATCAGTTTGTTTATTTTCTCCTTTTCTGTTATTCGTGGGTTTCAAAGGTAGTAAATTGAGGTGGAACTTACCTTACCTTTGTACACAGCTGAGCACAGTGGGATCTTAGCGCCAATTGTGGCCTTAAAGTAGCAATGATTTATAAAAGATTTGGTCAAATGTCGGAAAGGAGTACACACTATTACAATGTAGTTACTCTCCTGTAGTGCCTATACTTGATGCATGCAGTGGGACAGAGATCATTTTTTATACAACTCGATTCTTTGGAAATACTTTGATATAAAATGTCCTCGTAAATTTAAAACTGCACTGCTTGTCTTGTATCCAAAGCAATTTAAAATGTTACCTGTGTTTGTAGATAAACTGAATCTGTGGCTTCTAAGTTTGTGTGCAAAAGCAGTAAGGCTTAGATCTGGCATTAGTGGGTGCTTGCACATTACTGATTGCTTAAAAGTTTTTGTCTTTCCAAAACTTCCAAAACACCTTTCTGAAAGTGGAGCAGTTTTGGAAACAAATCTTGCGTTATTTCAGCTTTCTTCAGAGGTTGTCTTCTGAAAACATTCCAGCTAAAAATTTCTTAAAATCTATAGTGTATGAAGTCATATGAGCACTAAATTGCTGATGGGGAGGTTCCACTCAGAATGAGCAGTTGGAGCAGTTGCTGTTTACTAACCATATACAGTGATGGCTTCTAATAATGGCTTCTCTGTAAGCATATTCGTCAGTTTTGTTGCTTCAACTTTTCAAAACTGCTAAGTCTCTTGAGGTCTTGCCTTCGGTATTGAAGTGCATGTTGTATTTTAGTCATGAACTAACACTGTTTTCATTGTCCTTCTTCTTTCCCGCTGCTGCTGCTTTTGTGCACTTGCTTCTTCCTGGCCTGGATTTTTTTGTTTGCTGTTCTTCGTTCTACAATTGTATGTGTACACAGCATCATGGTGATAACAGAGACTCTCATGGACCATCAAGTAAGTGGCTCCCCTCTCCTACAGTATGTTTACACATATGTTCATAATAGCATATATCTTTGCAGATAGGCTGTTGGGCTAAATACTAGGTTTTTCTTCTGTGTTGTCATTGGGAAGCTGAAGTACAATGGAAATTTACTGTTGGAAAAGTATTTTACCTGGCATACTACTCATCTAAGTGTTTCCCTGCGTTAACCTCTTTTTT
>VYZM01013891.1:302087-335778 GCA_013398915.1 Dromas ardeola | reverse complement strand
TTTTTTTTTTTTTTTTTAGCGGGAAAAGTTTATTCTTCACCTCTTCTAGTCATGGCTAGAAAATAAAAATAATCGTTTAAGTTACTTATCTGGAAGAAAAAAAAATATTTATCAATTTGAAATGAAACCTTCAAATTTTATTGTAGTGTCAACAATAAAGACATGGAAATAATGGTTCAGAAACAGTTTTATGTTTGAGCTTCTCTGTTTATAGTGCTATATGTTATGCTTCATTTCTGAATATATAAATTTATTGAAATTAACAGGTGTATATACTGTAATACTCAAATAAGGATTGGACCTGGTCTGGTGATAGGGAAAACTTCTGTGTGTATATGTATGTGCATGAAGGCAGCAAAGACTTGTTAGTGCCATTGATTCATGGGTGTTAGTATGATAGTGTGATTGGCAGAATAATTTTGCCTGGGATTAGGAGTTTGCATATGTAGGGAAGGGAAAGATGCACGCACAAATTCTTTCTTTTTGTTGAGAAATCTGTGCAGAAGCCATGGTGTTAGCTGATTATAGTAATTCAACAATAATGTGGAATTGAATATAATAAAATTTTTCCTGTATCTGATGTCCTTGTGCTATTTTCAAGAGTGTGGGCGCTTTCACATGCTCATTATAGAAACAGAAGAACTGGGAATCTACCGCTTCAGATATTTTTTTTTCCATAGCTTTATCTGACGAAATAAATTGGCTGTGAAGACCCCAATTTGTGTTTCTTCTGATGCATGAATCTTACTGGCAAACTATATATTAGTAATTTGATGGCCAGTATGAGGAAATTGAACAAAGTATGTATTATCAACTCTAATAGTTCTGTTGGTATTGAAATGTGCCCTCGAAAGAATCATAAGGAGGCTTTGATAGTTACTAAGTTATGTTTCTTCTCTAAAATAACCCTCTGCTCATATTCAAGGAGATGGATGGTATGAGTTTAAACTCACACAGGTAAAGGAGGGCATGAACGGAGATCTTTCTCTTGGATGAGTGCTCTGAAATCTGAGTGAAAGTCTGAAAATAAATCACCACTGTGAGGCCTTTGAGTGGAAGGAGTGGTTGGCAATGCTAATGTATGTCTTGTTGGACACATTGAGCATATGCCTACCAAATCTGTCTTTCAAGTTGCGGAGATGGCATGTGAAATCTAAGAAGAATTAGAATCATACAATCGTTTGGGTTGAGAGGGACCTTTAAAGATCATCTAGTCCAACCCCCCTGCTGTGGGGAGAGCATCTTCCACTAGATCAGATTGCAGAAAGCCCCATCCAGCCTGGCCTTGAACACTTCCAGGGATGGGGCACCCGCAACTTCTCTGGGCAACCTGTTCCAGTGTCTCACTACCCTCATTGTAAAAAAATTTCTTTCCTATGTCCAATCTGAATCTATCCTCATTCAGTTTAAAACTGTTACCCCTTGTCCTGTCACTATAGGCCTTGGTAAAAAGTCTTTCTCCACCTTTCTTACAAGCCTCCTTTATGTACTGAAAGGCTGCTGTAATGTTGCCCTGGAGCCTTCTTTTCTCCATGCTGAACAACCCCAACTGTCTCACCTTTCTTCATAGGAGAGGTGCTTCAGCTCTCTGATCACTTCCGTAGGTGAGGTGTTCACCAGGAACATTTAAAAAAGGTAATGTTTTGGTTGTCTTCACCAAAACTTACTACAAAGTGTGAGCGCTTTCAAGATTAGTCAGAAACTGAGTGTGGTTTTGCAGGTACACTGCAGGTACCTAGGGACACATGAGTCCAAAACTGTAAGTTTCAGTTTGGTATTTTGGGCAAATAAGAAAACATGTTTGACTTGGAACATCATTTAGTCATTCATGCTAACTTTTATTTCACAAGTGAGCAAGGTCACTAGAGTAAATGACCATTGCTCTCTTTCAGTGTCACTATTGTTTTTATTCTGTGAATGTAATGAAATGCCAGGATAAAATCATTCCATGCTTCAGGTGAGTTCAAAATTAGCTGTAGGACCATGAAATGTTGTCAGTAAATGGATGATTTTAAGTACATACAGCACATTTTTATACAGTTTATAAAATCAGTCCGTCAGAAGCTATAAACAGCAGCCAAGGAGCCTCTATAAATTGCTAAGTTATCGATTAATATGCACAAATTAAATCTACTCACTTGAAAAGGTCTGCTCCTGAGTGGTAGGTGTTTGATTTAATGGCATCTTGAAAACTGAGGTTTGTTACTAGCACAACTTTTCCCCCTCCTCTCTCCTTTCCCAAGTACTTTTTCCTTTTTTTCGCAATAGTTTTCTTTGTTTTCCATCTCTGTCTTTTAAGGTTCCAGAGCTTCTGCCATAAGATGCTTAAGGCATACCTTTACAGAGCTCGTTAACTGCCTGAAGGTCCTGCTGATTTTACAGTTGTAAAAAATCAGGTCATTAGTCAGTCTTTAACAGAAAAAAAGATGGAAGCCTCTTAATGATCTTATTCACTGTCCCCTGCTCAAAGCAACAGGCATGTTCTCCCTTGCCTTCTCTTCTCCCTCATCCCAAAGCAAACATCTGAGCATCAGGATGAGGCATTTTGAAGGAAGGGGACGACTTCCTAGTGGCTGCTACAGCATGGATGGACATTTATGTTCTTAACTGATTTATTTCCATTTGCTTAGTACTTTTATAATGCTTTGTATAAAAAAGGAGATTTTAAAACTTTCCTGCTAATCATCCTTCAGCTTTATAGATTGAATTTCTCAAAAGCCCACTTGATTTAAGTTCATCTTGAATCCCCACTTATGCAAAGCGGTTACCACAAGATATTCTATGTTAGGTGATACATAAACTGTATTTTGTAGGAAAAGAGCTTTTCTGACACTGCTTAGCAGTCCTTGCAGGACCTAAATTGAGTCTGCAGACTAACGAAGGTGCATGAATTCAATAGTGAACTTGGAGCTTGTAATCCCGTGCGTGTTACAGAGTTAACATCAGAGTTCACTTCGTGCTTTGGTAAAACTTGAGTGCAGAGCTTGCTTGTGCTCCAGATTACTGGCCAATACCACCTCAGAAATGATTGCATCTCGGCAGCTTAAAAAAACTTCGGAATTTCCAAAGCTTAAAGCTTAAAAAAAAGCTAGCAATGCTGCATGCTGCCTGTTCAGAAACAAGCCTTACGCCCAGGTCACTCAAGGAAAGGTTGCTAGTGCCATTCCGGCCGCAGAGTGGGTCTCTGACATGGCTGGCAGCGTGGCAGGCGAGGCGCCTGTGGGGTGCTCACCTGTGGGGCCAGAGCACTGCCCATGGCGGGGGCTGGCTGGGGCCACCTGCGGGAGGGGCTGTGAAATCCCGTTCTTATGGAGCTGAATGGCCAGTGGCTCTTAGAGGGTGGCTTTCAGCTAGTTGATTGAATGTCAGTACTTACTTCTGTGCACCTTAAACATTTTTAAAACAAGTGAGTATAGCTCATTCCCCTCGGAAGGGACCCGTTTTGTGCAAGCCTATGAAGTAGCTGTTTTCTAGCTTCCCTTTTATTTTTCAGTTCAGATACTTTTGTGGTGCAGTCCCTTCCCAAGACTTCAGCAGCCCACCTGCTCCCCTGCTTTCCCCTTGCTTGTAGCTGCAGGAAAATAAAAAGCTAGTTTGTTGGTACTACGAGAAGAGCACAGTCAGTCACTACTTCGAAGTATTGGCCTTCTGGCACTGACAGACTTGAACTCTGAACTGGTAAAATGAGCTCTTTGTCTCCACTGTCCATCTCCTCACATATTTTTCCTAAGCAGCAGGCTGCATAGGATATAGTTTGACTGGAACAGAGCTTTAGATGCATTATCTGATGCAGAAAAATAGTACAGGGGGGGATATCCTGGCATCCTTGCATTCTTCATACTGCCTTGTGTTTATGCTAGGCTTTTCTGAAAAAATGTTTCTGTTACTGTAATAATAGTAGAAATAAAGCTACAAGGGGGGGCCTCTTTGCCCTTTCAGAAAATGGAATTTACTTGTTTAGACTAGATCTTCTAAACTTTTAGAAGAGTTTGAAGAAAGGTTGGGAACTCTTAAAATGAGCTGTGTCGTAAGTTCCAATCTTTTAGGCAGGCAATTCTTTAGTAAGCAACTTTTGTTTCCCCCTCTGATCTCTTTTTGTCAGTATGTCTACTTCCATTGTCAGTATATCTACTTCCACAAGACATGTGTTCCTGCGTTAGCCATTCTTCCACTATCAAAAAGGTACCATTTTGTTGTGTGCAGCTTAAGGAAATGTACAGACACCATAAACAGGATGGCTGGCCAGGTGATCTTACAAGTAGCTAGAAGACGTCAAACAAGTCTTTCAGACTGATGAGATTCCAGGAGAGTAACTCTTCTGCTTTAAACCTTTCCCTTGACAGAGTCTATACATGATCTTTATTAATAAGACTTGTTTCTTGTGATGTTTATATGTTCATCTTAGCTTTCTGGGATGGTGGCACAGCTCAGTCTGGCAAGCTGTTTCCTGGGTTGGCTGGGTTGTGGCTAGTTAAACCAAGAACAATCACAAAAGTGGTGAAGAAAGCAGGATTTCATAAGTTAAGTAACAGATCAGGGCTGTATCTGTATTCAGTAGCAGCCTTTCCTATGTCCTCCTAGTTTTTGTTTTCATCTTCTGCCTCACGTCTTAGACCAGTCTTGTTGGCTCTTTTCTGCTGTTCCCTCCAAAGCAAATCTCTGGTTTGAAATCCTTATTTTCAAGAATGAAAAATTTCGCAAGACAGTATTTGAATACCAGTTTCATAAATAGCAGTGAAGTTGTTAATAGAAATCTGTGCACAAGCACATAGCATCGTTGAATGAGCATCCATTTTCTATTTCAGCAGCGGTAACAAACAGTGATGAATCACAGCTTTTAACTCCAGGAAAAATGAGCCAGCGCCAGGGAAAAGAAGCCTATTTTACTCCAACCAAAGAGTTACTCCAACCTTCTCTCAGCCCAGGAACTGGCCACAGCCACGGTAAGACAAAGCTTTTTCTTTAACAGAGCTTTTAAAGAACTTAAATGCTGACATTAATGATATGTTCTAAATGTTGGTTCAAAAACGCGGTGTTTCACAATAAAGAGGTAAGGAAGAAAGCATATTGAGATATTTTATGTAATTCTTTGTATCCTATGTGTAAATCAGAAAGAGAAAGAAATGTGTTACATAGCACACTAGTTTATTAAAGCTTGTCATGATGTATGGGAGAACAGTCCACCTGATGGTAAATCATTACCTGTGTGTAATCCTGTAACTGATGGTCACGTTAACGTTTCATGTATTTAAGTTGTTGTCCTGCGTCTTTACACAGAAGTGTTACGATACACCAGCTAAGCCTGGAACCTTTGTGGAAAGATCTTTTAACAATTACTTCTATTGAAAGGTCCTTCCCTTTAGGAAAGGGGAAAAAAAATATCTCAGCACTACTTTTTGCCAGCTTTCATACTGTCCCTGTGCCTTGCTAAATCTGTTGAAAACAAACTCTGAGTGGATCCATGTGAGCTGATTGGATGCAAAATGAAACTTGTCAGTAGACCTGACATGTTGATAGTCTGTTAAAAAAAAAAAAAAAACAAAACCACAAACAAACCAAAAAAACAAGCCTTAATTGCTCTCCTAGTGTTTATTTGCATTTGAAACTGCTTGTGTTGTCCTATTGCCTAGGATATGGTTAGGCATGTTTATTATGGTGTGTGGAGTCCTTAGTGAAAAATTCAGGCTTTTTTCATTAACATTCTCTCTCCTTTTACTCTTGGCAGCCATGCTAGTCATCTATGCTTCCTTTAGTTCTTGCCATGAGTAGTGTTTCTGAGATTATTTTTTTTTTTTTTGGTATGAGCCTCCCTAACTCCCATAGTTTGCTCTGTCAAAGTAATGATATTAGCCCATCAGAGTAATAAAGGCAGTTTCTCAGGTAACTTTGAATCACTTTCCTGTTTTCCCGTTCAGTACCGCTCAGATAAAAAGACAAAAACTTTGAAATCAAAGATAATTTTTACCATGTTGAATCTGGTAGTCTTTTAGTGTATTTTAAGAGTTATTATGCTAGTATTTTCAGTGCTAACCACAGGTAGCTCTGATCTATTTTCTAAAAGCTGCTGTTACCTCACTGGAACAGCACCTGGTGTTCTCTGGCTTGTGTTGTGTTTAGTCTGGAATTATTTTCTGTAGAATATACATATATAACTTCTTTGTAATTTTGTGTATTTTGGTTATTCTCTCTATGTACTCTGTTGTATCCCTTATTAGACAACTGTAGTTACATACATGTATTTGAATATTATAGTAAAGTCTTCCTTTTAATGTTGCTATTCCCACTAATCTATAAAGGCAAACTGTTGTGCTTTTTAAGGGCCCTCACTCATAGGGAAGTCATTAAAACAGGCTTGAAAGGCACTAAGACTTGATTATGCTTTATCAAACTCCTTGCAGATATTAAGTCTTCTCTTCTGCTTTTTTTCCCTCTGATTATTTCTAGACCTATATAAGTGATTTTAAACTTGTTAAAGGTATCTGTGTCTTTTTTAGCATCAGTCATCACTGACTTAGTCTTTCAGGAGCATTACTAGGAATGAGGCTGTCGTTTCATGAACTATGAATTTGGCTTGCAGTCAGTTCAAGTAGTGAAAAGCTACAATGTGGGCTAGGCTTCAGCAACCTTTAATTACTAACTTCCAGTCTATCTGCGACTCGGGAGGTGTAGATTTGATTTTTATGGAGGTGGTTGATCCACATATAGAAGTTGGGTGGTTATTCTGTGGTAGTTATTCTTACAGGGAAATTACAATGCTGGTGAAAATGTGAGCTTATTGTATAGGGAAAAGAAATGCTGTGCAAGCCTGAAAAATATGAAGTAAAACAGAGTTTAAAGTGATGGTGTACTTGAGGCTGACCGTTGTAACTCAAGTCCAATTAACAAAGATCTTTACAATATACCTGTAGTATTATATGATGGGAATATGCAGAAATATAAGAAATGCTTAGATATAGTATTTAAAGACATTTACTATGAACTAAATGGAGTTGAGCCTTTGGGTCACTGGCACCTGAATGCATCCTTAGGAGATGGGTAATGTAAATAAACAATTCAAAAGCATGCTAGGTACAGGATAAAAGAGAATCGAAACAGAAAAAATGTAAGATACAGTCTACAAAGAACTGATTTAATGTTTATAAAGAGGAGCTGTGACATGGATACTTGACTTTTGCAGTTGTACAGTTTGATGTTGTTGGATGCTATTTGGCCGTCGTTACTTAGGTTATGTTTCCTGCTGCCTGAATAAAAAAGCCTGTGTGGCAACGACAGATTTGTATAGAGCTTGTGGTTAAAAATAATTGAGTTCAGATGAAATGAAACCTATGAAGAGGGAGTCTTTGGAGCAGCCAGTGCTTTGGTGTTAGGGGGAAAACACTACCACGTGTACCGGGTTCCTTGGCTGGCCAGCAGCAGTCCAGGGAGAGGCATGCTCAGTGCATGTCACTTGAAAAATCTACTGGAACAAGCTTAATTTGTGTCTTCTGCTTGTGTTTTAAGTAAGATCCTGATTACAAGTATTACAAATATGATTAAAAGTAGATGAAAATTGACTCTTAACATGAGGGAGGGGAGGTAAACATTTAACATCTGTTTGGGCCATTGGCTTCCAATTTGGAACGAAGGGTGAACCTTGTAATGTGTCATTGTGAAGTTGTAAGTGGTATTTATTTCATGATTAAGTGCTTCATTGTATAAATACTGGGGTTTAATTTATGTGACCATAGCTCTGGATTTCAGAAAGCTTTTATTTGCCTGTACTTGGTTTCTTAGTTTAAAACATGACTTCTTCCTTCTTTGCTGCTTTCACTCTTATGAGATGGAACTCAGTATGTCATCTGAGCTGGAGATGGAGGTCGTCGTCTTGGAGTCCAGTACAGATCTGTTTTATGAATGTAGAGTACAGCTTGATCTGGCAGCGTTGTCTAGTGATTGTTCAGAAAAAGTTTATTTACAGTGTCATTGTTCTGTGTAATGTTTGCAGGAAGAAGTTGCGCCTTCTTATTTTACATAAGCTTTTTAAGATTGTTGAAGATATGCTGTCCTTTATTCAGAGGCTGAAGACTACCTTATCTTTTAGGCTACAGACTGGCCTTTAAAGGTATAGAGGTCAGACTCGCTTCCATAGAAAGCTTCACCAAGGTTGTTTGGTAGAAATATATTAGAAAAACTGATGGTGGGGATTATGCTTGTTTATTACACTTACCAGTTTATGTAACCAATTCAGAATTTTAGTGCTGAAAGACTAACCCAGCTGTATATAGCATGGGTCCTGAGATGGACTTGTAATTTTAATTATTAGGGATTTAATTTATTTCTGCCTTGCCCACCTTTAGTTAACTAGAGGGTCAGAATAAGGCAATCCTTATCATAGCACTGCAATTACAACTTGTCCTGTGAAATAAATTTATTGAGCCTCCAAACGTCAGTGGCTTTAAGTTGGAGAATACCAAAATACAAGTGCCAACTAGGGCAAAAGGTAATAACACTTGGATGTGTTGAGGTTCAAGAGACATCAAAACAAACCTAAAACCTATCTTTTTTGCATCCACAGTGTGCAAGAAATGATTTAATAAAGGTACAAAGCTGACTTAACTAGGCAACCTTTCACATTCTTTGTGGAACCACCGTTTCTAAAAAGCCAGCAGTGCAACTTTTCATGAGAACTTTAAGCTCAACTACACAAAGGAAAGCGTTCTGATCATGGAGCTTCTCAGCATTGTAAGTCAGTAACTCCTTGTGAAAGTGGCCTTGCGCAGCTCCGCATAGACTTGACCTTGAAAACTTTTGCTGATTTTCCTCACTTTTCTTTGTATATGTTTAAGGAGGCAGTTTCTAGACTCTCACTCAATGGGTCGCTCAAATGGATTACTTCGATTCACAAATCAGGGTGGGAAGTGACCAAACAGTGATAAAGATTTGGCAAGAATTTGCAAGATCAAACTTTCTGAAGGATATCTTTCTTTTTTCCCCACATACAGTCTTTAATTCTAACTTTTGAAGTCTTTAATTGTCCTTTCATAACATCTGTCAAGGTAGTCCTGTCTCTTAACTTGTCAGTGCTGTGTATTGTATGGGAATGTTGCCTTCTGGTATGTAGTATGTTCAGATCATTGTTGGTTTTCTCTGCCTTATCTGCTAGGCAATGAAACCTTCCTACTTCTCTGTGCCTTCAACATACTAAATGATCGTACTGTGTTTTTGCTAAATATTTTGTTTAGAATTGTCAGGCTTGGAATTGGACCGAAATATTTCGGTAGCCTTTTGATGGGAATGTGTTTGGGGAATTAGGTTTTGCTGTAAAGCTTTGCTTATGTTTGTAGGATGGTGTGTTTTTAGGCTCTAGTGAAGTAGAGTGGTCTTGCCAAATCACCGAGACCGTATTTTTTTAAGTGTAGTGCATATAGATGTTAGGACTGCTAAAACATTTTTCAATTCTAGCAGTTAGCACGTAGATTGAACAGTGCTAATTTAGCTCATTTTCTGTTGAAATTTCTGTTGAAAATATTAGCCATTAATGAGCAAACTACTAAACTTTTATCAAGCTTCTTTTTGGGGTTTTACTTTTTTTTAACCTACCTACATGTGACAAAAAGGAATCATTGAAAAAACTATTTTATTACAGTTAAAAAATGAACACAGAAAATATAGAGTCCAAGACTGCATTTTCAAAAGCTGTAGAGCAGAACTCTGCTTGTTGGTGTAAGCTGTTTATGTTGTTACACAAATTATCCCTGGTAAATTGGATTCTTGTAAATCTTGTTAATTCGGACTTACATCAGGATACCACTTTATTTATTTGATAAAATACATTAATATAGAAATAGTGATCACTTCAAATTTATGAAAAATATCAGAAGTCCCCTCAGAAAGGGATTTCAATATTTTCTAGTTTACAAATATTCTGTTAAAACATATTGCAAACTTTTTATGAAAACAGCATAAGTGCTAAAATAATAAGCTGTAATTGTGGTAAAGAGAGAAATCTAATTAAGATACTAATATTAAAAATTCTGTAATAGGATGTTTGAAAATGTCTGACTTCTTTTTTTAACAGTATTCACATTGCCTGTTTATGGCTTTGTTTAATGAGAGTTTGTGCTGCTCTGTTATTTGTGTGCATTTCAGTGTATGTTACAAAGCATATATGATTAAATGCTTTTCTAGTTTTTAACTTGCTAGTAACTTGCATATGTGTTTATTTGTTTGGGAGATAATCTCCAGTCTTATTTTTTAAGAGTGTGAAGAGGAGAAAATCCACATGAAGAGGAATGGAAAATTCACAACATTCATTATAGAAAGATTTTGAGATTTTCATTCTTTGTGGATTTGAATGAGGACTCTAATTTGCACATAGTGCTAACAAGAGCATCATCCAAACTTAAACAGGAACAAATAGCAGTAGTGCTTGTGTTGACAGTATTATATTTAATACTTTAAGGCTGTCAACTCAGCAGATGATGCGTTAAGATTTTGGAGCTCCAGTTTCTATATTTCATGTGGGTAGCAATGACCTGTGCAGACAAGCTTTCTGGCTCAAGAACTCCGCTGCATCAGCCCTCAGTATTTTTCCTGTCTTTATTCAAAGCATTAACAAGATGCAGATGAGGTGAAAATGTGAGTAGTATCTGGGAAAAGCATGTTAGGACGATGAAGATTGAAGAGGTATTTTGCAATAATGTAAATCTTTGAGCTAAGTTAACAGCTTCTTGCTGTCTTCCTTTTTTCTTTTATTTTTTTTTCAACTCGTCAAATAAGGGTAAGAAGTGGAAGTGTGTGCCCAGAAGGAGCTTGAGCTGAGAAAAGAAATGGGATCTGCCCCTCCTTTCCAGTAGAGTAGCAGCAGTTGTTAATTCAGTTTGCAATATGATGAAAGTGTTTGCTGTCTTATGTGATTGAGAAACAGAAGGGGCTTAGGTGCAGGGAGGTGGATTGACAGTGGAAGCAGAATTATAGGTCTGCCAAAAATGATCACAATGAATAGAAAGGAGGAGGTGAAGCTGATTTTGGGGGAGAGTAAGGGCATTTTTGGCTCTACTGAGCTTCTATTAAAGGCTGTTTGCTCTGTAGTAAACATCTAAAGGACATGCTAGGATTTTAATCCATAGGACACTGCATTTGGGGAGAAAATGCAAACGTAACTATTTTTGCATGTTAGAGAAGGTGGAGAGTGAAAAACAGATGTTTTCAAGCAGTAGGTCCTAAAGAACACTTACTACTTGCTGAAGGGACGAGATGCCTTTGGAGCCGTAATGACCAAGAAAATATAAGACGTGGACATTACTGTCTACCCAAGGCAGCTAACAAGTTAAAGGTGGTTTATTAGAGACTTGTTCAGCCTGCAGCCTTTAAAAAACGTTTGTTTCAGGTGTTTGGCTCAGTTAGCAGCAGCATGTTTTGTTTGACCAGGCGGTAAGAAGTGTCTGAAGCTTCTGACTCTCATCATCCGCGTTCTGGCTCACTGGTGGTCTGCATGCAAGAAGCTCTGGAGACGTAGCACCGATCTCCTCTTACTAGCTGTCAGGGGAAGATTGATTACTTTGGTCCAGTGGAAGGAAAGATACGGCCCCATGTCAGTGAACTCGAAGCCCTTTTGAAGTATTCAGCTCTTCCTGAAATGGGCTTTTGGTCCTTTGGCCAGGTTTCGGCCAGGAGGTCACAAGAGCCTGTTCATTCATATGGGTGCACGAGACTGAAGCCGCAGCGGCAAGGCTCTACATTGGAGCTGGAGCGAGAAATCCTGCATGCCTGTGGTTATGGCAGACGCATGCATTGACCACGGGGGAGGCTGTAACTTCACTGGTAGAATACTCACTGCCGCTTAAATGCGAGCTCTCACTTTTCTTTCAGCTAGCACATTTAGAGTGTTACTATTTCTTTTTGATAATGGTATTTGGCATGCAGATGGTAAAATCTTGCCAACCTGTCTGGTTCCAAATCAAGCTGTTTCCTGGGTAGTTGGGTTATATCTAACCTCTGATAATGTTTTCTGGTTTTCTTCTCATGTTTCCTTTTACTTTACTCTCTACATCGAGACAGACTTAGTCATGGGAGTAACTTCATGCAATCTCCTGTTTCCCTCTGCTATATCTGTCCTTTAAATAGAGAAGCTGAAGAATGGCTAAATAATTTATTATCTTGATACAGTAAGAACAACTTACTATGAGGCATGTCATGTGTTTTTACCTCACTTTGTCTTTCCATAAGACTGTCTCAGCACTAGACAAGAAACTGCTAGTGTGCTTGTTGAGGCTGTCCAACAACCTCAGTTTTTCAACAATTCTCATTAACGGTAAATATTGCTTCTGAAGTCAGGTACGTTCTCTGTAGAGTAAGTGCATCTAATGCCTTAGAAAAATGTTATTGCTTTTGCTTTCTCCTGCCACATGGGAATTCTGTCTAAAACCTTGCAAGCCCTTGCACTTGGAGAGTCTTGGTCTCTCTTGCTGTATTCTTGGGAGGTGTTTTAATTTGTCTTACTTTGTCTTTTGATGCTGAGGAAGTATTTTGTAATCAGCACTGTGTAGGAGCCATGTGGACTGGCTCTCTAGGTAGTTCTGGGCTAATACCTGTTTTACTGCTGCAGGGACCTGACCCCAGTGACATTGGTGGCCACCTTTCAGTTTTATGACGGAGCATTTCATGGACGAAGCCCCACTTCTGCAAAATTGTGCAACTTATTTGGAACAGCTTTAGTGATGCTTGTCTCAAACGGGATGTGAGTGAGGTTCTACTTACAGTAATCAAGGAAGGAGTTTGACCCCTAAATAATCTAGTTTTAGCTTGTGTTACCAGACTGAATTTCTTGTGAAATGTGTTAAGTTCTGCTGTGTGTGGTTAGTCTCCTGAATCTGTTATCTTGACCTCCTGCTTTCTTACTGTAATGCATACTCTGGCACATTCCTCTCTGCAAGTCATTGTGTGTTTATTAAAACTTGCCATTTCTGAAATGCTACTCCACCCAGTATTTGTGGCTTGGGTAAATTGCATGTACTTGTTTCTGTGTGGGTTGTAACTTTATGAAAGCTTGGTACTGGGTTTGAAAGGCACAGCAGGGCTGATTACTGTGAAACTTCTCCAGCAAGTTCTCTTTCTCCATGACAGTCCCTGCAGAGCTGGCCTACTTGAGCCTGAACTGTGACCTTGAGACTTTCATAAGGGCTGAGATGAAAACTGTTGAAACCTGAGCAGTGAGCAAGTCTATTTACTTTGGGTGGGAGGAGCTGAGCAGGAGTGTTAGCGGCCGAGAGGTGCAGCTGCCAGCAGGGCACTGGGAGCCCTGGTGTTCATTCATAACCACTCTCAGGCGTGCTTCTGGAATTGCTCCTCAGCTAAACTGCACCCGACTTGGAAATACCAGCGAACAGAAGAATATTTGGTGAAAGAAACTTGCCACTGTAAATAACTGACATAACTTGTAGCTTCATGGTTTGGATGTCTTTTTTCTGAATCAAATATTGGTGTCTAAAGGCAAGTATATCTTCAATACCCTTTTTGTTAAATAGGAGAAAAACACTTTCACTTAAAGTCTGTGGGCAATAATCAGATGTTGGATAAAACACGTGTATAGGTATGATAGTCTAGCAACTTCCTTTTTTTGTTTTCTGCATGCTGCAAAGAGTCTGTGTATACTGCGTGTAGAGAATTATTTATGACCTTTTCTTTTGTTGGACTGTGGGGAGAATTCTACTGGAAAATGTAGTGTTGTCAAGATGTCGGGGCAAATTATTGTCAGACTCGAAGGGCAAGTCTAAAAAGCTTCTGCCTTCTCTGCTACACCATCAGCTTTCCTTCCTCCTCCTCCTTTTAGCTTTCACAGAATTTGGTTTTAAGAATGTTTGGGTTTTCCTTGTATACCTCTAAAGGAGAAAAAGAATATTTTTTTTTCATTGGCATCGCTAGATACACTATTAGTTATATTATTGCATCAGTATCAGTTTGTGTAATGTGTTCATTATTTTAAATTTATAACATCTATATAAAAAGGATTATTATATTTAAAATTCCTCAGTTGTTAACGGTTAAGAATATATTTGATTTGAGTTCAATTTCCATGCTTGGAATTCATACCTGTACAGTTCAGAGAGGTCTTATTCGATAAGCCTATGATTTTTTCAGCTGTAAATATTTTTCGTTTGAATAAATGTTTTAAAACTAAAACCAGGCTTTGTCAAAAGTTTTCATGCATTGTTGGAATTGCATGAGTCTTCTGTTTGCCTTTGTTTTGTATACTGAGGTTTAAGTTTTGCCACCGGCAATATCCTGGAAGAATGTTTTAAGCACAGGATTATGATTTGTTTTTCAGTCAGCATTTACTGCTGAAGAAGCCTCGATTGAGTAGCTGATATAAAAAATGCATTCTGCCCTTTAGAAAGTGTATACAACAGATAAGTTTACCATCTCTAAAGAGATGTTCAACAGATTGACCGAGAACAGATTCTTCCCCAGCCGAGATAGAGGAACTAAATATTTCAGTCATGTTTTTTTCTCTCTCCTACTGTTTAGGTATTATGTAAAACAGAGAAACCAGGAGACTTTTTCGCCCTTTGGAGTGGCATATTTAGTCTAGTGCCTGCTTTCATGAAGTACTTAACTTTTGTTATGAGGAATCTTTTTTTTTCATGTATAGTTACACAGTGGGACACACCTGATGCATTTAGACTAGAGCGCAGAGACTTTCCTGTTTATGCAGGCTTTTCAGCTATGTCTGACTTCTGCAGTTGGACGTGGCTGTAGTTCTATTTCTGAGTATTTTGAAACCATGTAAACTTTCAAGCTGTGTATGTTAGTGCATTTTCTAAGTATATCAATTATTAAGACACTGGAAACTGATATCAAAAGGATAGGTCACTTCCTGCGATGTTAGTCTAAGGTCACCTAATAAATTATATTAATTCTGGTTTTATCAGTATATTGGCCTGTTCTGCTTTTCTGTCTGAATTTATTTTTGGGGAGGGGAGAAGAGGGAAAAGGAAATTTTTTTTTTTTGGTGTGTTTAATATTCAGTGGCTAATGAAGTGCACCTTTCCATTGTCGTGTACAGAACATGCAAATAAAAGCACTTCCAACTACTTAAAACTACCTCTGTGTCCTTTCAGGAATCAAATTTATGGCGAGGAATTAAAAGGGTTCCTAAGAGCTTTGGGCACTGAGTGTGTGGAGAGCAGAAACCCCTTTCATGTCCCAGGTTGATGCTCAAGAGTTACGGTAAACTTTAGCCTAGAATCACGCCATGGAGAAGAATGATCATTTTTATTAAATGTTACAGATTCCTTTTGATCTAACAGCCTTTCAGCTGTGTGTCAACTATCTCTCCAGTAACATATACTGCTTTGAAGTAGTTGAAGCAAATGAGCACGCATATACAACTGTTAGCACGCATAATAAATCACAAGCTGTTGAAAAGTTGGAGAACTAGTGATTTTTTACAGGCAAACCATGTAATTAACTGTTTTACCACTGCAGGTTTAAGTGAAATATGAAGATGACTCGGTGGAGGGGAGGAAGATAAAAAAGGAAGCTTAAATTAGATTTCTTTCCTTTCCCCCTCCTTTGCGGTGGCGAGACAGTCATACTTTGGCAAAAGGCACAGTCTGCCTCTCCTATACAGCTGTTGAGTTAAAGAAGGTGGTACCTAGTCTGAATACCAGGCTAACGGCTTCCTTGGTTGGGAGATAGCTTCAGAGAGGGGAAATATAACTTTATCCTTACTGAAATTCTTAATTTTGTCTACCCATAGATCTCAATTTTGCTTCTAAGTGGAGAAAAGGGCATAGGAAGGAGGAATAGGTTTTTCATCTGCTCTGGTTTACAGTTTGGCTATGTGAACAGTGTCGAGGGACCTGAGAGGGCATGGAGGGAGATACAGGGAAAACCTTCAGGATTACATTGTTTCCTCAAACCCCTGGATGTCTAGTCACTTTTTAGTAAAATGAACACAATGTGGCAGAGAAGGCTGTTGTGGAAGAACGTGGTAGGGTTGCAGAGTCATGCTCAGAAGTGGCTCCAGAAATGGCTGGCGCAGTGGCTGGCGGCAGATGCGGACAAAGCGGTGTGGGTGGCTGGAGGTGGAGCCTCTACCGTTACTCTGTACGAGCCTGTTGTCCGGTACGGGACACGGAAACGTCCTGATGGCAGTGTCAGCAGAGCCTTCCTGGGCAGGGTCATAGCCCTGACTCTGAAGCATGAGATAACAGACCCATTAACTGGGCAAGATAGGTCTGTAATGAGAGGATACAGTTCCTTCTGTGTGTTAGGGCAGTTTTCCTACTGCAGCTTTCTCTTTATTTTAATTAGAAAGAAATGCATATTCTGAAGAGATTTGGACCCAAGGTAGTTTGCTCTGTTTTGTAGTTAAGAGGACAGATTTGGAGAAGTGATATGGAGCTGTGCTTATTTTAAAAATAAAAAAAAAAAAAAAAAAAAAAAAGAAAAAAAAAGAAAAAATGGTGTTCTCCCTCCCTGCATTTCCTCCTCATTGCCCTACCATTGCACTCTTTAAGTTTTTCAGCTGTTCTTTGTGTTCCTTCCGGGACATCTGGACAAGGACTGCTTCAGTTGAGGGAAGTATGAGACACAGTAATGGATAAATGGAGACAGGCCTGAACACAAGACATCCTCATCCAGTTTCTCCCCCTCCCTGTGCCCAAGTGAATAGAGTTTTTCACTTCTTGTACTAAAGAAGTGAAAATTACGGATCAGACATAATGGTTTCTGTTGATGGCTCATATTTGTGTTTTTCACTTACATCTTTTTTCCTTGGCATGTATTGGGACGTTAGATTGTTAAGAGGCATGAAGAAATTGCAGTGATTCATAGGATACTGGAAGCTACTATGTTTCATTATCAGAAAAAATTTTTTCAGTGTTTTCTGTATGTGTCTTAGTGTATGTATTTATAGGTACTAGTGCACATACACTCTGCACAGTTAAAACCTTTCACAAGGGTTATAAAATATTTCAGTATTATCCTTGAGTCAATGTGAACTGAAATTATTGAGCTGCAAATAGTAAGTACACTTCTTTGCACAAGCAGCTGGAGTAAACGGTATTATTTGAGGATTAATCAAAACCACACTACCATTGATTTAATTTGTGGGATGTGTTTCACATCGCACAAGAAGAGGAGACCTCTGGTATGGAGTAAGGGAGAATGCAAGTTCCCATTTTCAAGCCATTCCTTAGTGTCTTATTTTCTGCTTTCCAGCAAACAGAGTAGGTGTCAAAGTATATTTTGTCAGAAATAAGGTGTGATGGGGAAAATGGGATCAGTAGAGAAGCACCAGACAGGAATGAAATTCCACATATGGAAGAGGGTGGCTGTGCATGCTAGTCATCAGGGCAGAGAAGCAGCTGATCTAACGAGCCGTGGATAAAGGAGGTTAAGGAGAGCTTATTTGACTTTATTCTGGTAGCTCTCAGCAAGAGCAGTTTTTATCAGCTGATTTCTAGTCTTGAAGCACAATTTTCTGGGATTTATTTTTTTGAATGTTTAAAATTTAGGTAGGTTCACTTAAGTGTTTTATTCATTGCATAAAATATTTTGGGTATTAATAATAAAAACCCCTTTTTGTGGAGCTTATTTTGTGCAGCTCCCCTAGGGGTCTGGCTGGTTTGTATATATAAATATGGCAGAGTCTTAAAGAAGAAAAAGCTAGCACTTCACCTTTTAAACAAAAATAAGAAATGAAGATGTAGAAGCCATGGCAATCAGCTGATGAAAACTAGCTGGTAAGTGCCTGAACAGGCACTTCAACATGGCTGTGTAACGCAAAACATCATCTCTCTTTTCAGTTTCCCATATTGTACTACAATATCGAATACGGAAGCTGTGTAGCTCACGAGTTGTGCTTTGTGCAATATAAATTTAGGACTTGAAAGACTAAGAGGAAAAAGAGTGGATTTAATGAATCCTTAACACCTAAATAATCACCATTTTTGTGTGCTTAGAAAGCAGAGATGAGTAGGACCAAAAGTGAAATGTAGAAAATGAGATGCAGTGTATTTGTGGAAAAGAGGAGCTGAAGCAAAGCCATTCTGCTTTAAGCGTCCTAGTGGGTTTGACAAGAGGAGTATAGTGTTGCTTGGCTTGCTGCTGATTTGGCAGCCTCTGTCTCTTCACTGCATTTTTCACGTGTGCCCTTCGTTTGTTTCTTTTTTTTTTTTTTCCTTTTGTATCTTACTCATCAGAATGTGAGGTAAAAGGCTGTTACTGCAACACTCTTGTTCCAACCAGCTAATGCTAACCAGCTTTCACAGAGAACATAATCCTTACACAAACACCTTAACTCATGAAGGAAGAGGGTCCAGTGCGACGTAGGTTTTCTTCATGTGCTGGGATTTCATCTGTGTTTTCTCCAAGACCTGGTGGCCGAAAACTTGTCCGGAATGCTTCATTTGGAGGATATAACGAGCTCTCTCCTGCTTTACCAGGTTTGTTTTGGTCTTGCATTTCTTAAAATCTGCAGAAGAGAATATAATTTCCTCCTCAGTTTTTCAGCTTGAATGAAAATAACGTACTGAGATGTTGGTAGAAATTGGAAAGAACAATGCTTGTATGCATTTAGATAACGGCTCTTTGTAGTAGCAAGATCTGCAGATAGGCAATCGAATAAGCTAACTTACACCACAGCAAATATCTCTTTAAAAGGCATTTGTGTATTTGGTACTGACTGAAATATTTGTTTTGGTTGCTTGGGCTCTTGTGACTGAAGTTCTGTGATGTGGTTTATAAATGTTTTCCTCCCTCCTACTTTCTGCTCCCCCGCACACAATGGACTTGCTTTAAAATAGTAAGGTACAGCAGAAGGTTTTAATTTAGCTGTAACTACTGTAAAGCTGCATGTTTGTCATCAGTGGCTTGACATAAAATGACAAGATAGAATGAGTTAGGGCTAACAGCATAGCCTTGTAAATTCTGTAGTGCATGATTTTTAAGACATTTAACATCAGAAAGGGCTTGAACCTCCTTTTGCTCAGATTTGTTGTCTCCTGTAAATCAGGACTGGAATATTGAAACGAATTACTTGTCTTTCGTTATCCACAATGTGCACTTCTGATACAGGTACCTGAATTTCAGCAGTTTACTTCAGGAAACTTAGATGCTTGAAAACATGTTACAAGGTCACCTCTTCCTGAAAGGGGACATTGTAGAAATTGTACATTCTTACCAGAATTGCCCTGTATGTGTGATTTGTCTTGTGCATGCGCACATATGCGCTTTGTTACGTAGTCCCATGGGGCCAGAATGCTGGAGGGGGGGAAGTAAAATAGTTTTCACTTTTTATTGTATGCCTTCTGCAGAATGGCTTACTGAATTTGTAAGCCCTGGCTCTGAAGCCGTTGAAAAGAGTTGGGGTGTGGAGCACAAGGGACGTGGCAGGCGGGCGACTGGGGAGCTCTCTGCATCGCTGGCGGGTGCTGGCTTGCAGAATCACTGGAGCAGCATGTTCAGCCTCAGGCAGGTGGGGGCAGTTGCTTGGGACACCGCAGTCTATTAAACTTCATTTTTTTTACCTGGTAACATTTCCTTTCACTCGGCTTCAGGAAATGATTAGCCTTCTACCAGGAATCTAATACTGAGTTTTATTCAAGCTGCTCAGGAAATAAAGATCTCAAAGCTTGAAAGCATGGAGTTGGCAACTATACATATCCTCCTTATCTTTAAATAAATGTGTGTCATCTGGTAATTACTGAAACAAAAACGAATTCATTTTCCTATTTGCCTTCTTCCTGTATAGAGTTCTACATTAAAGCTGATCGTTGTCCATAAATGTACAATGAATGATTTCTTAATATGCAGAACAAATGGAAAACAGTTTGTAATGAAAAAAATCAAGTGTAAATATATAACTAAAAAATGTTTTATCATTTGGAATCTTCCATATATCTGAAGAATTTAAACAATATTAACATTCTGGAAGGTATACTCTTTCAGTTTGGTTTAAGCAAGGATTAGTTATTGCCTGTCTAAAAGGCAAGTATAGTTACAGTGAGGACAATCTTTGGTTATTATTGTTTATTTTATATGGTGTTTGCAAAAGAAAACATGACCATGAGAAAATATATAAAAGGACTTTGCTTGCTTTTCTGGTTACTTCAGTTTCAAAATCCATGGAGGAATCTGAATTAGTTAATATGGGATTGTATTCTTAAAACTGGTTGTCAGCAAGCTTTCGAAAGTCAGTTTAAAAAGACTATTGTCTCCTGTGTTCAATTTGTTTGAAAGATTTTTCCTTTTTTTTTTCCTGACGTGTTTATTATATGACAGCAGTATTATATTTCCCACTAGGTATAGCTCGTAGTTCTCCCAGAAGCATACAGTTTTTCAGCTCAATTATTCGTTCTTCACAACTGCACTTGCACACCAGTACTTGTATCAAGCTGTTCCTTGCTTTTCTTTTGGAAATCAGTAATATTGTTGCTTGGCTTGCTATTTGTGATCTTTTCATGCATTGCTTTTTTACTGGTTCTTCTGTTTGTTGGGAAAAAGCCTCCAGTGGACAGTAATTCTTCCTTTTTGGATAAAATAGATCTGACATTAAAAAGTAACGTGCTTTTTCTGGTTTATTTTTTTTTCAAGTATCCTAATTGCAGATGGTATTTATTGAGAGGTACAAAGGGAGTATTTGAGATGTAGGAGATGTTATGTGGTTGGTTTTGGGTTTTCGTTTCCCTCAAGATTGATTGAAGGGACAGATTGCGGGTGTGACTTTAAAGAACAATACCTGTGTTATGCTTCAAAATTGAAATCTCTTAACTGGACAGTTTTGATTCAAAAAGTACCCTACCACAGACTTTATCCTAAAGATTCTTTAATGCTAATCTTACAATATATATACACTCCTAATTTTTTGGAAAGATGATGTTTTGGCGGATTTTTTTTTTCTTTTGGTATTGACCATGTATTCCAGCTCAGTCTCTAAAGCAGCGCTGTTTGTTACTGTTTCATTGCCATCTTGCCTGTATAGAGTTTTGGTGGTGTGAGTTGCATGCAGTTGTCGGGCTCTTGCCGTGTCTGAAAGCTCATTGTGAGTTTTCAGGTAGATTTCTGCCTGCAAGTTTTGGAAGGAGTTGCCTAGTGCTCACAGTAGCAATGTACTAATGGTCAGTTTCCCTTGGCTTCTAAGGTCACACCATGAACTGTGGCTGACTGCACTGGGATTGGGATCAGCTTTCAGAGCCCATGGGGCCTGTGATGGTAAGACAAGGAAGGTGACACTGGGAGAAAGTCTGTTAAGACACAGTGTTGCTCTGAAGGCAGTCCCTGATGCCTAGAACTGCTTTAGAGCCTATGGTAGTGAAACTTGTGTTTAAAATAAAAATAAGTTTTTTTAAAAAAATCTGCAAGTGTCTTAAACATTACTGGGAGCTCAATCTGCAGCTCTGAAGGTTGATTCAAATGTCACTTGCTCACTGTCCCCTAGCTCTGAAGATTGCTTTCAGGATTTTAGGTAGAAAATGATACACGAATTCGAAAGATTTAATAGAGACGAAGTTACAGAAAGGGACTGCATCTTCAACACCTGAATTTCTACATTGTGAAATGTGAGCACAGGTTATCTTGTTAAAGAGTTCCTGATTGAATTACAGGATGGGAAACAACAAGTAAACTAAAACAAAGCCCAAAACCACTGCTGATAAACATTGAAAAACTTAATGCCTCTATGACTTAGTGAAACTCCCCAAGATGTGTATTCATCATAGATGAATCAGTCTTGTCTAAAAGGTTATGGGTATTGTTAAGTTGTGGAAGGGTGAAGATACTAATCTTAAAAAAAATTTAAAAAAATAATCCTACACTGAACAAACAAACTACTCAACACTGCTACAGAGTTAATAATTCTTTTAAAGCTCATAAAGGGTCCCAACACACTGTGCTGAAGAATGTGAAATCAAACTGTTTCTTTGACAAATTTTCTCATTGTAGAGATCTGAGTATCAATTTCTGTTTCAAAATTGGGAACATGTTAGGGAAGCTGCGAAGAGCTTTTGCTGTCCGTTTGTGCAATTTATCTGCTGAGGTAGTGCCCTCTGGTGGGCTGAAGCTGAGGGTACCACTGTCGGAGCCGTGCAAGACTTCTCATCTGCGTGGATTATTCCTGAAATTCATGTATAACTTCGTATTTCTGTCTTGCCTTCTGTCTTGAGGGCATGCAAATGATGGCATTTTTACTTACTCAGGTAAAAACATTGCACAATTTGTTTTACTCCTGTTTATAAAAGCTTTATGCTACCACCAACCTCTTCAAAGAAAATGGATCACTGGGATGTCCTGTCTCCTAACCAGAGTAGATTATTTTTCCTTAAGAGGATGCTAGGTTCTCGGTGTAAGTTCTGTGGCACATAGCAGCTGCGCAGCAGCATTGTTGCCAGTTGTGACCCCCCTTTCCATTGTCACACATATACTGGCTACAGCCATTGTCTCACTTTGCTTTTTGGATACTGGGAAAGTGTGGGTCTTTGTACTGTGAGTCACTCACAGAAGACAAATGTGGGATTTCGGCAACTGTTTTAATGTAAAGCCTTGCAGTTACGCTTATGCAGTGTCAAGCTGAAAGTATAAATTCAAGGCTAATGTAAGCAACCTTTTCCATTTTCTTGCAAAAAACTGATTGGCAATCTTAATTAGAGTTTTAGATTTGCTTTCATGTAGGTGGTATTTAACAACTAGCTCTAGCTGCAGAAATTATAAAAAACAAAAAAGACTTTATTTAGTATTCTGCTCTGGGCATGCATGTATGCAGATAGGGGAGAATGAAAAGATAAAAGGACAAAAGTTTGCATACCATATTTATGATTCCTCAGGTTATTGGATCAGGTGCAGCACCATCCAAATACAGCGGACTGTTCTCGACTTGTAGTGGGTATTAAATTAGTTTATATTGTAGTAGCTGGTATGTTTTCAACTGGTATGTATACACTGATTGAAAATCCAATTTGCTTGCAGTTTTTTGTGATAAACACAATTTGCAAATTTATTTCAAAGGCTTGCTCATATAAAATGTTAATGTCTTCAAATCATTTGCAACAATGCTGTCTTTTCTTTAAGGTTTTGACAAAGGGAAGGATGATGTGTCACAAAGTAAAGAGGATATGGCACATTCTATGTCAAAAAGCAAGGTAAGGAAAGCAGCCTCCTAATTTGTCTTAAAAATGTCAGTGTGCGAAGGAGTTGTGCATTTTTAATTAAATGCAAATGTATTTAACTTTCATTGTAGATAATCTTGAAGATTACTCTTCAGATTCAGCAATAGATAAAGATTAAAGGGAATTTCTTAATATAGTTCTCGGGATGACATCACATGAAAATCTACTGTTCAAATTAGTGAAAATGAAACGTGGAGTCTTCTCAATGTCATCTTGGGGTGGGAAGTTGCCTCGCCATATGTAATGATGGATGGAGGCCAACTCTTGCTATGGAACAGAATTTAAAATCCTTTTAAGCTGTAAGTGAAGATGCTGTTCAGTGAGCTGTAGCAAATCTTATGAGAATGTTAAAAAACCTGTAATTGGAAAAAGTTTAGTTTATGGCTTAAATTGCCAGAGTAAAACATAGCTAAGTGTAATCTGTTGTCCTGTCTGTTGCAAAGACTTCTGTACCCAGAATTCAAGTATAAGGGCCCATTTCGTTAGGGCAATGAGAGTGCAAAGGAAAGCATACTCAGTAGAACATTCACCTAGATATAATTGCTGTGCATGTTTATGCTTTCTGGCAGTCTTGATAATAGAAATGGAAAAGGCAGAAGCCAGGCAAATTCATAATCATCATAGTGTAGTCCCAAGATGGAAAAGGCTCACTGAGATGCCATGAAAACTGAGAACGTCCAAAGTGGAGCTGGGAAATGGACACTGCAGTCACCAAAACCTCAGCATCTTGGGGCGGCTAAACTTTAAAAAGCAAGAAAGCATGAACTACCCGTGCCAACCAAAAAGAATCTTTTTATGCAGTCATCCCAGGTCTTTTCTCTCCAGACCTGTGTTTTGTTCTGATCACAATTATCTACCCAAATAGTTTGCAACAGCATTCTTATTCAGAATAAAACGTTCTTTTCTTCTGGTATTGAAATAGTATGTACATGATGAGAGATTTGTGCAAAAAGTCATTGTAGTAGCACAGAGAAAAATCTACCATAACTATCCTTTCCTTTTCCAACTCCTTTTAAATTTGTAGGTTACAGTTAAAGAAGCTGTCAGATTTAGGACATCGTGTAGGCTGCTCTGATGCAACCTTCTTTATTTGTTGGCCTATTGAGCATGAACATTTTGGTTGGCAAAGGTGCCTGGCATATCAATGCACTGAATTTTTACCTAGTGATTGATGTATTTAGGTGTGGAATTCCAGAAAAAAAAAAAAATTCAATTGGGTGTCTCATAAAACAGGTGTCTCTTTCTCTTCAAGACATTAAAGATTAAAGAGAAGAGGGAAAGACTGCATTTTGCAGAGGGGGAGGTTGTGTATGGTTTGATCACTGAATGCAGTAGCTGAGTTCACTTGTTTTTCTTATTTAGGTTGGCTACAGGATACAGTTTAAAGGCTTTAAATTACCCAGCTGTGTGGTTTTCTCTGTTCTGCTAGGATGTCCATGGTTTTTTAGAGGCAAATATGGTAACAGACACGTAAAGAGATTGTCAGGGCGCAGCAGGCGTGGGCTGCTCTGTAGGAGAAGGTGAGGACCTGAGCTTGAGCACAGCTGGCTCCCGAGGCAGATGGGGGAGATGCCGCTTTCTGGCACAGCTCTTTCCGTGGTGCGCTGCGGCAGGGTTAGCACTGCGGTCTGTCAGAGCTGGCCCTGGGCACAGGCAGCCGCACCCCTAGAAGGCAGGGGGACGACACAAATTTTTCTGTGATATTTCACGTGTTAGAGCCTTAAAGAGAAACGTTAAAGAGATATCAAAGGAAATCAGCGCAACTTAAAGGTCACAGTAGCATTTCCCTGCTTAAATGGTGTCATCAGAATTGCACTGGGGTGAGCAGGTTAGTTTCTGCAGCTGATGCTGCAGTTTTATGGTGTGTAGCCAAGCATTTCAAGCTGTTGGTGTCTTACATTTGACTTGGAGTCACAAAACTTTCCGTCTTTTAGCTTTACTGTGTCCTAGAGCTTCACTTGTCAGGGAGACCAAGAAAGCACACTTCACTATCCAGCCTGCTTCTGATCAAAATATTTATGTAGGTCCAGAAACCTCTAAATCATTTTTTACTTGAAAAATCAAGTTAATACTGTCTGTTTTAACTTGGATTTATTTCAGACTCTATTTATCTTTGACTGTCCATTTGTTTTTTCTGTTCCTTATAGTTATTTTTGGTTCTTGTCTGTCTTAAGTCTTTGTGTGCTTTGTCATTACTTTTGGTTGTGTCTTTCTACTATCACAAATGAGACCAAAAGTCCTACTTCTCCTAATACATGTTTTTCTTCATCCTTATTTTTATAATTACTCATGTAGGCCTTGATAAGACAAGTGGTTCCTTTATAACCCACAAATAAATTTCAGGCTAATAGAATATGGTAACTGTCTGTCACAGCTGTGGAGGTAAAGCAGCAGCCCTTCTTTTTAAGTAAGGTTGGAAAAGCCATGATTATATTTGCCCAGAATCTGGTACTGAATGTAACTTGCTGCGAGTTGCAGTAAGTTCTCTTAAAATGTTTTCTTCTTTTAAATTTTGATCCCATCTACTTTGTGTGGATGTAACACTGAGAAAGTGAATAGCTTAAAAATACACAAATCGCTGATGTGTCTCATAATCCATTGGACAGGTAAATATGGACCTTTCCTCAGCGTCACATTAGCGAGCTTTAAAACTGAGATACTGAGAAAAGTAGTTTTTGTAACCTGGGATACTTACTGGTTTGGGTCTTTTATATGCATGACCTTTAGATTGCATTAGCTTCCTGTTGGTAAGCAACTAGAATATTTATGAATGTTTTACTTAAGGTGCTCCATTATAGCTTGCATAACGAGTTTGTTACCTCTTCTTATGTGACAGTGATAAGCATTTTTTCCTCTTCTGTTATTACATTAAAGTACTGTATTTCCTTTAACTTCTAGACAGAGGAATTAAATTTCAAGTTGTATGTTTGTCTTAAAGCTGAATTTTGAGTGTTAAGAACATATCATTAATACAAAATGAAGAGGTTTCCTTCATTTCTCCAAGATTTATATGGAAGTTAGGGAACATTTACTTATCATTGAAATTATTTTGAGATAAAATTACTTTTTGCCAGTTATTGCATGTATCTTTTTGACACTAGCTATCCAAGTAGACTCCTGTAAAGTCTTAGTTCTGGATGAAAGGCATCAAAATAGGATCAAAGTTAAATTGCCTTGTTCCACATGTTAATCTTTAATTTTTAGTTGTTTGGTTTGAGCAACTTATGTGTTAAGTAAAAGAGTGCTCAAGTGCACTGTCTTTATTATTGAAATAAGTTTTCTCAAAACTTGCATATTTTTTGACTGACATTTTATCGTATTCCAAAATATAAATTCAGTGAATAGACGTTCTATTGTAGTCTGAGATTTGAAATGACTAGTCAGAATTGTTGAACAGCTTGAGAAGCAGTTTCCATAAACTGTCCTTGAATTTACACAGTTTAGAAGGTTAGATTGATTTTTCTTTATTCTTTTTTTTGACTAGGCAGTAACTTTGCATCCCTCAGGCTTATATTTCAGTGCACAAAGAAATGCAACTCTTTGTAATTTATCTGAAGTTTATACATAGTGGATACCTACTCGGTGTTCTCTGACTTGCAAGTAGGAATGACATGATAACTCTCTGATAGATTCTCTTTTCTTTTCTTTTCTTTTCTTTTCTTTTCTTTTCTTTTCTTTTCTTTTCTTTTCTTTTCTTTTCTTTTCTTTTCTTTTCTTTTCTTTTCTTTTCTTTTCTTTTCTTTTCTTTTCGAGCTCTGTATCCCAAGGTGAATATTTGGTGGCTCTAGTTCCCTTTCAACTAGTAGGCAACAGATGCCAAGGAATAGTCTTTGAACCTTATAAGATGTGGAGAGAGGCAGGAGGGAGAAATCATGTGGTGCTGAGGCAGCATATTGTCCTGCCATGAATAAGGACTTGGGTTTCATGAGCAAACCTGAGTCTCGTTTCCCTGTCTGTCGCCACTGTGAGCTTCTCAGAGATGACTTGTGAAGTAATCAGAGCGTTGAATTAGGGAGGAAGGAGCAGAACAAGTGCCATTAATGGTCAGTTGTACTCTGATGATTTATGGAGTGCTGAATCCTAGATTGAAGAGGCTGTATTTTCCTTCATGGGTCACGGGGTAAGTGCCTCTATAGCAATCCATTTGGAGCAGCTGTCAAGTTATGAATGAAGATGTTGGGATTTGTATGTCATGGGAACAACAACTGTTTTTAAACACCAGGATTCTCCTAAAATCTTGTTTCTCTGCTAACATAATGCTTAACTAGTCAAGACTGTGACATATCAAGTAACAGGCTACATGGGCTAAATATTTACTGCATATAGTTCAGCTTCTTCTGGAGGAACCTCAGACTTCCTTCCCATAAAACCTTTATCAAAAAAGGCTATAAATAGGTGGTGAACAGCTCATGTTACAAGTTGTTGTTTGTTGGTTTGGTTTTTTTTTAGTGGGAGAAACAGCAGAAAAGTGAGTGGGAATCGGAACCTTACAAACATAACTGGGCGCTTCAAACACTTTCTAAAGTGCTTGCAACAGTAGTATATCCTTGTATCTATCGTTGTCATTTATTTATTTATTATGCATTTCATGAATTTCAGTCTGAATCCAAGCTTTTCAATGGCTCTGAGAAGGACATCTCTTTATCTTCAAGCAAACTTACAAAAAAAGAATCTCTCAAGGTGAATTAATTTTCAAGTAACTCCTCATGGACTATAAGCACATTCACATAGTTTTACCGTATTCTCTAACAAGACGACAAAAATGCCAAGTACTGATGAGACCTCTTGAATATTTAAGTATTGTGAGAAGTTGTGGTGTTGATTGTCTTCAAATCTTATTGTACTCTTACTTGAGTATGGGCTTCTGTAATGCGGTCCTTAAGATGGCACAAGATTATAGGATAACTCAGAAGATTATAGGATAATTCAAGTTGTCAGGGACCTCAGGACATTTACATACAATGAAATGATGGATTGAATTATCAAAGTTAGAATTTGTGTGCAGTACCTGAGGTTTTTCTACTGTGTTCTTCCCCCTGTGTTGTAACAAGACCAAACTCCACTGTTTGGCAGATATCATGTCAGCAGAAACATAAAATTATTTGCCTCTAAAAGAGGGAGATACATTGCTGCAAATTCCTACTAGGGAGGGAAAGTAATTGGTGGGCAAGGACTACTGATCTGATGATGTACCGGTAAATGTGAACCTAGCCCAAATTTGATTTTGTATTTTACACCAGGAAAGGAAGTGGGGAAGGGGGTTGGTTGGTTTGTTTGGTTTTCCCTCTGTAGTTCTAACAGGAGTTTCAAAGTCTTCAGTCTTAAAAGCAAATTGCAGAAGGATCGGAAATTGGTTACATTGTAACTGCTGTTGAAACAGAGCATTAAATAGTTGTTCACACCTTGAAGTAAAATACTGTGCTTTAAAGCTAATTCTCTGTATCTGTATTGCAAATTGAATTTAGCATGTTTTTCCTCAGCTTGTACTGATAGATGTCGTTTTGTGTTCTGACTACTGACTTATAGCTGTGGCATAGTAAATATTTTTATTATTATTTACAGGTTCAAAAGAAAAATTACAGAGAAGAAAAGAAGAGAGCTACAAAAGAATTACTTAGCACTATCACAGACCCATCAGTTATTGTTATGGCTGACTGGCTGAAGGTCAGAATCCAAGTGTGAAACCCGAGTTGAAGATGTAGCAGCTGCTTGCTGCTTTCTGACCAAAATAGAAAAGGCTCAATCTTTTACTTGCTGTTAATGTTTTTCTACAAGTGCAGCAGCCACTAATTGCATCCCAGGGTCTCTATGCTCAAATCCTAGGGGAATAATAGAGGAACCTAGCTCCCACATAACTGCAGTCACCATAGTCGCATGCATCTTGTGTGTGTAGCCATTAACTTCAGATGAGTTTGCTTTATGATTCTTATTTTGTGCTTTCTATTTTACACTTTGAATTGAAGCTCCATTATGTCCGTAACAATAGTGAAAATGGTTCAATCAGTTATTTGAATACAGATTTCTTTGTGTATTTCTGGTAATTTCCCTTTCCCCTCTTAAGAACTAACTGTCCTCTAATACTAGTACAAAAGGTGAGGAATTAATTTCTCAAAGATAACAGTGTCATCAACAGCAGTGCAGGTTATATATTTGTATATAATTTCTTAAATTTGTACAATTTCCAAGGCATATATACAAGAAAAAAGATCTGTTACCCATTTTCATAGCTAGCTCCAAACAATAGCTTGTCTGGAAAAAGTTTATTCAGTTTTTGCAAAAATCAGTGTAAACAGGCTAAAACATTGCTCAGAGGTCAAGTTGGCATTCAGTCCTACAAACACACAAGTAATCAAAATCCAGAGTTGACAGAATTGCTGCAAGCAGTCTAATCAGATGTGCAAATTCAGGGACTTGAAAGGATCTTATATTTCACGTAGGGGCTAAAGCTAACAGCTCTTATAAGAGATTTTAGGAAATTCAAATATGTCTGAGTTGTCCTGTGGATATCCTTTTTTTGTTATCAGAGCTCTGTTTCCAGATATTATCCTGTCTTCGTGCTAGTGATAAAATATCTTCCAGACAGGAAAATTCATGAAGGTTTCAGGTGAATTGTTGTACTTCCTGTATCTGGATGTGTGTATATCCCTTTGTAGAATAAGTATTCATCAGGAAAGAATAGACTAGGGAGCTTTGAAATTGTACCTTTGTATTGTCTTTGATAAACCTGGATAAACTTTTGATAGACCTGATAATCTTTGCTTGAAATGAAATAATAAATAATTTCAATTTTAATTTTCATTTTGCTAAGGGGCATGGTTTTGGTATTGGCTTCACTGAGATATAACTGTAACTATTTATCTTCTAGATTCGTGGTACCTTGAAAAGCTGGACCAAACTGTGGTGTGTACTGAAACCAGGAGTGTTGCTTGTTTACAAAACCCCCAAAAACGGCCAGTGGGTAGGAACAGTGCTCCTGAACGCTTGTGAACTCATTGAGAGGCCTTCTAAAAAAGATGGCTTTTGTTTCAAACTTTTTCATCCTTTGGAGCAGTCCATATGGGCTATAAAGGTTAGTGGTAGCATATATGGTTCTTAATGGATAACTAGCATTAGCCAGCTACGAGTAAAGACAACTCTAATGAAAAGCTGAACTGTATTTTCTGTTACAACTTTAATGGATTGTTTATTCTGAATATAAGCCTTCAACATCTAGTCCTTTTAATCACAAAAAGTATTTGATTTATGCTGCTCTGTATACTTAAATAGCTTCAGAAGTGTGGTGTGCAGAGGCATGCCATTAAAGAGGTTAATGCCATCAGTGGCAATCATGTTAGCAGAAGGAATGAGTGTATAATGTATTTTACATCAGTCAAATCTGAGAAAATAAGGACGGAAGTGATTTGCCAAAATGGAAGAGTTGAGATGTGTTATAAACATTTCTTGGCTTCCAACCCTATATTCATGTAATAAAATGTCAGCCTAGTCTGATTTGCTTGCAAGAGTAGAAATTCAAATTACTTCCTTGTGCAATAATAGCTTATATTGCAACTTGATAGACAATTGTGTTCCTTTTGGCTACAATTTTAGGAAGATAAATGTTTTTCTTCAGGTCTGATATCTGTTTGCTTTGTCATACATGGCATAATATTGTGAGCAGCTCTAATCTGTAAGTGTTGAAAAGCACAGTGTGTTCTGCACAGCAAAGCTTTATTTTAATTTCTTTTAAGAATCTTCAATGTTTATTATTACTCATTGTTTATACTCTAGTAAATAAACTATTGTAGTCCTTGTTTTGTGTTTGCATACGGAGAGGGGGTGCGGAAGCACAGCACAAGTGAACATATTTACCTCCTGAAATGACCTCTTGCTTTAGATGAACTTACTGTACAGTATTAGGACCCTTGTCATAATAAATTATTTATGCCCTCTGCAACATACGTCTTAGGATAGCTACTAATTGTGAGATTGTATCTTCTGAATCTTAAATTGATATAGAGGTACTGTCACATCTGTAGAATATTCTGCATTGATTTTTGTCTTCGTTATCTCAGACTGGAAAGTCAGTCAGCTAGTACAATTCCTGATGTTTGTTTGTGGTCTTTTCTGAATTGTTATCGTTATCAATGTTATCTAAATTTTCAAAGCTTAGATCAAATCTTTTGTAGTTTCTTTTGAGTGATTTGATTTTAATACTACTTAGGAAAAGTTTTCACTAATTAGTGATAATCTCACATTTGCAGAACACAAACTTCATATCCTTTTTCAAAGCTATAGGGTTTGGTGTTAAAGTGCTTTAATTTATGATCATGTGTACATACATTGCAAAGTGGTGGCCTGTCTGCAGAAGATCACAAATCAGTCTTATATTTCTTTATTGCTTGGCAATGAGAAATGGATTTGTTTGTTTTTTTAACTAGATATTTAGAATTTAGAGGACATGCCCCACCAGATTTTTACTTTTTTAAGGTAGGTCAAATTTTGAACCTGAACAAGTTGATATTGTCCATTCTAAATGTGCTGAGAGCTGGAGTGGCGTTTGTTCATTTTGGTATGGCTATTTGCAGTTGAGAATTACTGGATTTAATTAGATGAAAGGCCTTGAAGTTTGAAACCTTCTTCTGTCTTGTTTACCTCATCAATTATAATGTCCTAGTTACAGATTTGTTATCATGAGGCAAACCTTCATAAGCTTAATAGCAATTGACTCATTTACAGAGTAGATTTACCAGAACGAACTTGAAGTTTAAGGCAAAATGAGCCTTGTTTGCAGTCAGTGCAGGAAGATGGCATTGCAAGAAACATTTCCACAGGTGTAAGTACTGCAGGAGATTTTCTCACTTGAACACACTCCCCATAGTGTGTCTTTCTGGCAGACTGCAAATTCTCTTCTGCAGTAGTTTGTGGCCAGTCACTTCACACGCTCCCTTAAGCCTGTTGCTGTGGTCTTTGATGTTCTTCCTGCACTCTGAGGTAGCTGATGCACTCACTGTACCTTGTTCTGTCTTCCTCATGTGCCCGATCCTGATGCCATTTCAGTTTTCTAAAACTAATAACTAGAAAAGTTACTGCAAATAATTTTTCATGAGCAAATTTAGTCAAGTGTGACTGCATATCGGTTTTTATTGCTTTCCCTGAATGTTCATGGCATTTGAGTTTTATTGGCATGAATATTCTGTAGGAAGTAAACTTCAACGTTTTTTAATCTAGGGGAATTTTTAACTTACCCATTACCTTGCATTGGAGTACTTGTACCATCATTCTCTCAGGAGCAGTTCAAATACAAATACACCATACAAATAGAAACTAATGTCTCCAGTACAGAACACTAACATACTGAAACTTGATTTTGAAACCATAATGGGTGGTATCAAAAAAAATGCCCAGTGCTTGTGGAATAATAATCAGTTAGAGGAAGTTAAGATCCACAAGCACTTATTCCAAAATAAGTCAACCTACTTAAATGTTTGCTGCAAATTATTCATTCGGTTTGAGTCAATGTATTGTCAAAGCAACTAGGGGAGTACAGTTTTCTTGCATTAAAAAAAAAAAACAAAACAAAACAAAAAAAAAAAAAAAAAAAAAAAAAAAAAAAAAAAAAAACAAAAAAACAAAACCCACACCACCTCTAAATTATAGTTGTTTGGTAACTAGCATACCCTGCACACCCACAGTATAACCCTAAAGGGGAGATCTCACGGGCAGAGGTCTGCCCTTAGTCCGTGTTCTGTGACCTGAGAGTTTCAAGGACTTGTGACGGCTGGGGCCTTTGCACGGCACTGGCGCATCCATGGTGCCATGGTCCCCTCTGTGCGGGGCCCCAGCACCTCTCCCACGCCTGCCTGGTGCTGCCCTGCCCCGCCATGCTCTCCCCTCCCCAGGAGCCTGTTTGAGAGCAAGACCCCTTCCCTGCCTGCCCGCCCTCGGGGCGAGGAGTGCTTGTGCATGGGGTTGTCCCTCCTGGTTCTCCTCACCCGCTAACTCCTGATCCCCGTGATGCCGCTTCACCAAAGACTTTTTGTAGGTGCACCTTTCTGCTCGCTCGGAGGGGGACTGAGGTTTGGAATCTTGTTTCTAACATCCACGTTGCTGTTACCCCATACTGACTATTCGGGAGTTTATGAACATCATTTACACCAGCACTAGCTTGCCTGTATTGGTATTTCAGTGCTACCAAGACTCCTCGTTACCTGCCTCTCGCCCTCAAAAACGTTCTGGCTGTTTCATTTGCTTGCTTCTAAAATATCTGCCTTTTTCTGCTTTTGCTCAAAACTTCTGCTGGCTTTCCAATTCCCTCTCCTAAGCCTTGTACTGGCTTTTCATTAGGCTTCTCTAGGGGAAATCAGTCAAGGTCAAAATGTGGTAACTCATCAGTTAGGCAGGCTTAACCCAGCTTTCAACAGTAGCTTCAAGTATGTTTAATACAGCCCTCTTTGCCTATCAGTTGTCTCAAAGTTACCATAAGTAAAGTTTTTTTGAAGGGTCTTTAACATGGTTGCTTAGCATTTTATTCCAAATTGAAGCTTGACAGAAATGGAAAGGTCTTT
>VYZM01013891.1:279161-296699 GCA_013398915.1 Dromas ardeola | reverse complement strand
TAAGCACTTTGGGCTTGTCTAGTTTGGAGAAAAGGAGGCTGAGGGGTGACCTCGTTGCTCTCTACAGCTTCCTGAGGAGGGGAAGTGAGGAGGGAGGTGCTGATCTCTCCTCCCTGGGATCTAGGGATAGGACGTGTGGGAATGGTTCAAAGCTGCACCAGGGGAGGTTTAGACTGGACATTAGGAAGCATTTCTTTACCAAGAGTGTGGGCAAACCCTGGAACAGGGCTTCCTAGAGAGGTGGTTGATGCCCCAAGCCTGTCAGTGTTTGAGGCATTTGGACAATGCCCTTAATGACATGCTTTAACTGTTGGTCAGCCCTGAGGTGGTCAGGCAGTTGGATTGGTAGACTGTTGTAGGTCCCTTCCAATAGGGCTATTCTAAACTTGGTGCGTTTGACAGTTCAGTGAGCAGAGTATATCCTGTATGTTTCCAGTGAAGCTACTTTGACGTTGCTGCCAGATCAGGCTTCATATTGGCAATTTTAGTGTCTATTTTATTAATATCCTGGTTTGGAAACACGAAATTATTGCATGAAGCTGAAGATTCATTTAGACTTTATTTTTTGTAGGTTAAATGACAGTGAAATTGAAAGGCATCACTTTAAAGATCAAGATATGTACTCTGACAAATCTGATAAGGAAAATGACCATGACCACGAGGAATCTGATAATGATGGACTGGGGAAAAGTGAAGAAAGTGATAGCGACACATCGGAGCGACAAGACGATTCTTACATCGATCCGGAGCCAATTGATATTAAGGAAACTACTTACTTAGAACAGAGTCATGAAGAACTTGGGGAGGTAAAAGTGCTGTTGATGTAGTGAGCAAGTAGCTTCTCCAAATAGAAAGCTGGTATTTTAGAGGTCAGACTACACTTGAGAGCTGATATTTTAGAGGTCAGACTACACTTGAAAGCTGACATGCAGGATTGGCTTTCGTATTTTCAGCAATAATGTGTGGGAAAAGTTCTGTTCACCTGTGTTCTGCTCTGTTTTAACACTCTTGTGCATGTGCTGTTTTGACAGAAGTAATGAGATTATGTGGAATACAGCTTAGATAGAAGGTGCTCAGTTTGAAAGGGCCACCTGCAGCAGAAGTTGACAATATCTACCTGTTCTTTTGTTGTTATTTCTATTCATTAACTTACTCCTGATTTTTTTCTTCAAGTAAAAATCTTGAAGTTGAAGATCTTAACGCAAGCTGGCACCTGTGGTTTTTTTGCTGCAAGAGAGGAGTTAAGCAGCCACAGGGTCTGCAGAGTTCAGTGGAAGGCTTGCTGTGTTTCTAATGTCACCTTGCATTCTAATAGGATGCCCCAGAGCTGCCATTCCACTTCTGCAGTTTGTCTTATGTATCTACACAGGCAAATATGATAGGTATCTGTATGTTTTACTTGCTATAAAGATACCAAAAAACTTAGTAACAGAAGTTGAGATGAGCTTTTTCACAAATCTCCCCTTTCTTCTCAGGTGCTAACTATGAGATTATTTTTTTCTTGCGTATGGGACATAAATACTTCGTGCTTTCTTGCCTTCTAGTCTTGTTTCTAGAAGAAGCAGTAGTTTAGGAAAAGTTGAGTTTGACAATAAATTCTTAAGTATGCATTTTAGAACTGTTGTGGAAAGAGGGATGCTTTTCCTACAACCTTTGCTTTTCATTTCAGAAACTGTAAGGAAGAATATCTCCACGCTCCTTGGACAGAGAGGAGCATATTGGAGTGTGGTGTCTGGTTTTGCTCACTTACTCCTGCATAGTGGTTTTCCTTAAGGAAAACCCAAGGAAAAGCTAGCTTTCCTTTCTTTAAGGAAAACCACTGGTACTGTTGACTGGTCAAGGCGGTGGAAAGCATAAATGTGGCAGCTTTCATGGTGGGGAGAAGTTGATAGAATGAACAGCCTTTTGCTGTCTAAGTCCTGCACATGGTAACACAGGGTAATGTACTTGATGCTTAGCAAAGGACTAAGGGAGGATTTTTGAACAACAGTCTACCTCAAATTTTTCTTTTTCAGGGCTGATGAAAACAAATGCAGTTTTTAATGCTGAATAGTATTATCTGTCGTGCTTCATCAAAGATGTATCATAAGTGTATCTAGAGAAACTTGATTTTTCTCCCATAGTTACTTCAGCTTCTCCGAGTCATTCATTTTAAGTATCCATTTTCCATTCTCATTGCATCCTTAGAATGTGTTGACCGTTCTTCTGGAGGATTATTTTCTTTCTCCTTTCTGAAAGCAGGTTTGTTGTTTTTTGTTTGTTTTTTTTTCCATCCTAGGCAGGGGAGGCTGCTCAGACAGAAGTAGTGTCAGAAGAAAACAAAAGTCTAATCTGGACACTGCTGAAGCAAGTCCGACCAGGAATGGACTTGTCCAAGGTTGTACTGCCTACGTTTATCTTGGAACCTCGTTCTTTCCTGGACAAGCTCTCTGATTACTACTACCATGCAGACTTTTTGTCCGAGTGAGTCAATCCTATCTCTGGTTTTTATTGTTTTCATTTTTTAAACTATAAAGGGTAACAGTGTATTCTGAAACATTTGATCTGGTGTACTTAAGCAACATCGTAGGCTGCTTGAAGTTTGAACGTTTGTCTGACAATGTATCAGTCATCAGATATTCTTGTTTTCTGAAAGCTAACTGCCTGAGATCTCATACAGTACATCTTGAAGTCTGGCCTCTCTTAGTAATAGCAATTGTGTTGCAGACATTTCTGGTTTAGCTTTTGGAGACTGATTAGAAGACTTCTCAAAATTAGTTTTTTTTCTCTAGGAGACATACTTAAAATGGTAAATCAGTACCAGTTGACCTTTTTAATACAGTGCTAAGTTCCGTTCAAATTTGTAGTTGCCTGTTCAAATGTAGCTAGTAAATTAAAGACTAAATTGAAATACTATTCAACAATAAGTTCTGTACATGAGTAGGCCGGTTCTCTCAAGTAGTACCTTTTATAAATGGAAGAACTTCAGTGGGGGTGGAACAGGATTTCATGTTACAAAGAAAAGACTCAATTACAGAAACACCATTTCTCTTTTTTTTTTTTATTTCAATTTTCAGACAATTATTTTCAAACTTTGAATTTGACGCAATCAGGCTGAAAGTTTTACAGTACTGCAAATCACAAAACCTTTGCTTTAGTCAAGTCCTAGATATAAGATAGATCGCAACAATTGATAGTGTGTTATAACTGAAACAATACTGATATTTGATCTGTGTGTTCTGTTTGTTTTGTAGAGCTGCTCTTGAAGAGAATGCTTACAACCGCATGAAAAAAGTAGTGAAGTGGTATTTGTCAGGATTCTACAAAAAGCCAAAGGTGTCCTCTCACATGTTGTTTTGTCTTTACTTTAGTTGTTGTGTCTAGTTTGAAGGTTTAGGGATTTGCTGGAGTAAGTTTCTGTTTTTAAATTATATTGTTACGCATTTTTCAAAAGCAAGGTTAAGTTTTCATTATTTATGCAACTATATTGTGGGCTTTTTTGGTCCCTGGCCATGCTTGAAATAGACTGTAGTCAATGGGGTGTTTTTCCCTTGGAGCAGAAGTTGAGCTAAACATTTTGTGATAAAGTTGAGCCAGTTCTATGTTCACCATTCCTCAGTGATGATATGCTGCAGTTGGAGGAGTAATATTTCCACTACTTCATTTAGCTTTACACTAAATATTCTTTATAGTCATGTTGGTGGAAAACAGTACTGAAAGAAGAAAGTGTTTACAACCTAACTTCAGACAAAAGATCTGTAATAATTCTCCTACAAAATTTCTTATATTCTGTTTGTCCTTATGCGTAGCCTGAGATAGGTTAGCAGATACACTAAATCTATGCTGGTTTCCTCAGAACGAAGAGCAGAGTAACTTAGCATAATATTCAGATGATGAAATCAAGTACAATGTGCTTCAGCATATAAATTATTATGATTTTGTGTGTGTGGGGTGTCTTCTCTTCAGTGACAGACTAATATTTTTTAAGTTCTGTACCTGCATTGTATAGTTACTCTCTGTTCCATTTTTGTTTAGGGACTAAAAAAGCCGTACAATCCTATACTTGGTGAGACTTTCCGCTGCATGTGGATTCATCCAAGGACGAATAGCAAGACTTTTTACATTGCAGAACAGGTAGTTGCAATAACCGGCACAAATATTTTGAAGAAAAATAAACGTATCACATTTTTGTGCTAGACAAATGATGTGGCAGTTTCAGAAAATGTATTTAAATGTAAAAGTTCTCCTGGTAAGCACAGGTTCTTTTACAGATACCGTTTTTAGTGTGTCTTCCTAGAAAGACAGACAGAAAGGTGTTTACAGCATTTCTGTTTCCTCTTTCTCCAGTAAAAGTCAGGTGCTAATTTTCTTAACTCTTGAAATTCAGTAAGAATGTTTGCTTGAAGTCTATCTTTATATAGTCACACTTCACATATATTAATTCTATTCTGTTATGTGCAGCTGGAATTTTGCATTCTGTCATTGTTACCTCAAGGTTTATACTATGTTGCATATTCTTTTCTTTTTTTTTTTTTAACAGGTATCCCATCATCCTCCAATATCTGCCTTCTATGTTAGCAATCGCAAGGATGGGTTTTGCCTTAGTGGTAGCATTCTGGCCAAATCCAAATTCTATGGTAAGTAATGGGTGGCTTGTTTGTTTTTTTTTTCCCATTGTACTTTTATTGAGGAGTGTAAAATCGGTGCAAATGAGCTGGTTTTATGGATGAAAGAAGGCTGTTAGAAGAATTGAGTTTGATCATTGTATTATCCTTTCCTTACATAGGTTTTGCTACTGGTCTTCAGAATTTTAATTTCTATTTTGGGAGTTTTTTAATTTTTAATTGGTATTGTAGTGGCTTCACCAGACAGGATAGATTGCAATGCCAAATACACTGCTGTTCATAATTTTATTGCTCAGTTATTAGGAAGTGTTGACTGTTGTCTTGCAGGGTGAGAAATGTGATTTTCTGTCTTTGAATTTCAGGGAATTCGTTATCTGCCATACTGGATGGAGAAGGACGGCTGACATTCCTAAATAGGGGAGAAGATTATGTAATGACAATGCCATATGCTCATTGTAAAGGTAGTGGGTTTTTTTCATTCTCTATATGGCAAAGTTATGAGAACAGAAGTTTATTATTCTAAATAGTTCATCATTCTAAATAGTATACTGTGTTGGATTCAAGCTTGTCATCTGAGAAGAGTGTTCTGAACGTTGGTGATACTGGTGGCTCTAGGCTTCCACATATTTCATCAGGAGAAAAATACATCTGTTGTTTAAGCAATGTTTTATTTTTTGGCACAGAAAAAGATTTTTTTCATAAATAGTGAGAGCATATACGTAGCAATCTGTCATTACATGACAGTAATTGACTGTTTGAGTTGCTTTTTTTAAAGAACAGTTTTCAGCTAGCTCTTCCAATATTTTCCTCCTGTAAACATAAAAGGAAATGTAGTATCTACACCTCACTGTGTCATTTGAGTGTAAATCGTGACCATTTGTCTTTAATTTCACTATGGGAAACCAGTCAGTAGTTTGTAAATCTTTCAGGAAGGTCAGTAGTTGTACAAAATACATTGCAGAGTTGCTGGTTTTTAAACTGTTACCTATTCAGGTATATCTACCTATATATTCTCTGACAGAATTCTCTTTCAGAAGCCTTATAGTCAGCAACTGTAATATTTTCTTTATTTGAGATATATGAATATGAATTAGCAGAATTAGGTAATTTTGGCATTAGTTTGGTATGCTCTTCTCTTTCCATTGTTCATGGATGTTTTTAATATTCTCTTGGATATTTTTTTTGTATATAAATAATACTTAACAATTAAAAAGCTCATAACATACACACATACATTGCAGTCAAACAGGAAGAAGGAGAACTAGCGTGATTAATACAGCTGATAGAGAAGGAGAAAGGTAGAAGAATATGCAGGGAAGGAGAATGTGCATGGTGAAAAAAACATATTTGCACATGCATCCACTGTATGTAAAATATATTCAGTGTTTCAAGTGCTGGATTGCGGGGGGGGGGAGTAATTACTAATTGGTAATACAGTAATCATGGGAAAGAAAGTGTACTCAGCATTGTCAACTTTGTACTTCACAAGTCTTTAGAGAGGCGATCAGTGTTGTCTTATATTGGTTGTCCGTGATTGTCTTCACCTGTGATCTGACTGTACATACTGCTTCTGTTCAAGTGACGTTTTTCTTCACTTGTCCTAGAGTTATTTTCCTGCCTTAACCTCAAAAGCTGCCCTCCTCCAATCATCTCCAATAAGACTAAATACCACCCTTGCTAGAGCCAGCAGCGTACGCTGCCAAAGATATCTTTTAATAAACTGTTTTTCCTGCTTATTTGTAATTCCCTTAGATCTTTTTGTTTCTGTTTGTGTTATCTTATTTGGCAGAAAGATCATGGTTATCATTAGGAAAGGTCATCTGAAAAGATGATTTTTCTTCTGGCACAGACTTGTTTACTCTAGGAATTGTGCCCAAAGAACTTAGGTTTTTTGTCTTGTTCAGTTATAAACATTCATTTTAGCTGTTTTTTTGACTTGCAGGAATTCTTTATGGCACAATGACCTTAGAGCTTGGGGGAACAGTTAACATCACCTGTGAGAAAACTGGCTACAGTGCAACAATTGAATTCAAACTCAAGGTTAGTAATTGCTGTAAGTGGGCACAAAAAGGAGATGGAGCATAATGGTAATTAAAAAAGAAAAATAGTAGGTCACTCCTTAGATATGATCTGATTTAAAATAGAATTGTCTTATTGGAAGCTGAGGAATTTTTCATTTCAACTGCTACATATCCAGCGATGTATATCTAGCAAATAGTAATTATTTTTTTTTAATTTTATTTTTTTTTAAAAGGAATTACATTGCATCTCTTTTCTTAATGTATTCTTCTGGGTCCAAATGTTTTGACTGAAACTTACAGTGCTGTCTTCATCTCTGGTGATAACAGATACAAACGTATTGCTAGTTGTATGAATCTCATGAACAGCTCTAGTGGGGGAAAAAGCAACAGACTGTCTTATCTCCAGCGGTGGCACCAGTGTGTGTCCAGGACAGTGTAAGAACAGGGAAGGTGTTTAATGATCTGATCAGTGGTTCAGGTATTTTGTGTATTGTTGTTAATACACCCTGGCGATTTTTAATTCTCTAAAAACGTTCAGGGAGTTTTTAAACTCCTGGAGAGCCCTTGGAGGAGAACTCAGACCCAGGTTCCCCTCTTCCATCCTGCATAAAATTTAAGTTGCTCATGACACCTCAAATAAAGGTAATGCAAAGGCTTTGGCTAACATTTACATCAGTCTAATGCCCAGTGCATTAGTTTTCATGGACTATTTTTGGCACCTTGCCACTCACAAAAGCTAAACAAAGGTTTCTAAACTACTTACAGATGGCTTGCACTTCTGAAAAATACATTTGCCATCTTTGAGGCAGAAACTGATTTTAAGCTGAACAAATAATTGTTAAGAAGTGTGCATGTGGAGAGGTAAACTGTATTCAGTTGAAATATATAAGTTAAGAGGCTGTGTTAATTAATGTTTTGCCTTGTCAGCCCATAGGATACATGTGCAGACTATCAAAAGGGCCAAAGAAAATCCCTGGCAATTATTTTTGTTATTATTTCTGCACGAGTTACTCTAGTAACAAATGGTCCTTGGTGAAGTGGTGAAATTAGTGTACCAAATGCCTATTTCCTCCAAGATGTGTCATTGTTTTCTACATTGTTGTCTGTTTTCTTTCCACGTTTCTTAGACAATGCTTTTGCTCTGCAGATCTTTTAAGAAAATACAGCATGAGAGAACTGTGGTTTTAAACTTGTTTTAGGGATTAAATAGGCAGAAGTTACAATATTAAAAGCCATCGGGGCTGTTTATATCGTATTTCATAAATGCACTTTTTTCCTTAACACTAAACATAAATGCAAAAATAATTGGCTATCAAAATAAACATGAACGCATTTCATTTCTGTTTTGCAGCCTTTTTTGGGTAACAATGACAGTGTTAACCAAATATCAGGGAAAATTAAGCTTGGCAAAGAAGTTCTGGCTATTTTGGAGGGTCACTGGGTAAGTAGTGAGGGATGGTATTTTATAAATTCTGGCTGTTATTTGAGACAGGTGAAAATAGCACTTAGTTACAAAAAAGGTAAATTTTTAAAAAAAAGAGTTGATTAAGTACCACTTTTATAGAAAGTATCTCTTTAGTTAGACAGTTCTCAGGAAAGTATAGAATCAACGTAGGTATTAGTTGCAACTCTTAAAAGGTAGAGAAGTTGTGTACATTTGAGTAGTTCATGAAGAAAATACATTTCAGCTTGTGAAATGTTTTTACTGTATGTGTTAGTGCTATGAAGAATTGTTACGGCACCAGCATGAAATGTTTAAACTTGTTTCAGTTCTGGTGAGATGACACTGGCACTACTGGTTTTTGGCCGTGGCAATGGTTCCATTGCATCTCTGTTCCCAGTTAGAACTACCACTGAGTGCAGAAATTGAATTTAAAGTTAGTATATCTAAGTGATCTTAACTACACGGATCCAAAAGAAAAGAAATTTTCATTCAAAAAAACTTGCTTATTCCCCCTTTTTGTGTTATTTTGTCACTCTTTGAGATTATTACAATTAAGGTAACTGAATTATATATGTTACAGGACAGTGAAGTTACTATTAGTGACAAGAAGACAGATGTTTCAGAGACATTCTGGAACCCAACATCTGATATCAAGCAGCGTAGATTACCTAGATATACAGTGAAGTTTGAAGAGCAAGATGACTTTGAATCAGAGAAGTAAGTTCACTTTGAACCATGTATAATTATTTTGACAAAACAGAACTCATAAAACAAATTATGAACAAATTTTATGGTTTGAACATTGGATAAATTAGGAACAAAATACAGTTTCTTTCCTTCCCATGTTTGCTGGTGCTGAACTGTAAAACAAGAAAGCAACACTGTTAAATACAAAGTTGTTATTTACAAACCTTACAATCATGGAGATTCTTGATGAAAATGTAGAAAATACATGTATTACAACATGGTAATAGTCTGTTAGAGGTTGATCCCTTTCCTTAGCCTGTAATTAAGGAAATGTTGGCAATTATTTCTGTCACCAGATTGTAACACTCTATATTGCTTGTTTGTCAGACTTTGGCAACAAGTGACAAGAGCAATAAATAATAAAGACCAAACAGAAGCTACTCAAGAGAAATACGTTCTGGAAGAAGCTCAGAGAAAGAGTGCCAAAGAGAGGAAACTGAAGGGTGAAGAGTGGACGTGCAAGCTGTTCGATCAGGATTCAGTCACAGGAGAATGGCACTACAAATATGCCGAGTGAGTCCTGGAGTTCTTGTAACAAAAACTGTTCAATGCCTTGTAGTGTCACTGCGCTTCTTGCTGTGATTTCAGGAGCAAAAGAACTCAGATACATAGCTGAGTTCAAACTCACGAAATGCGCAACGCTACTTGATATTCCTATTCATGTGTTTTAATTAAAATGCATAATTTTTTAGCTGAAATTGGTAGGCCTTTCACCAAAAAGAGGATGTTAGTATGTCGTGTTGAAAAGGCAGTGATTGCTAATGCAGGAAACCATGTTTCATGTAAGCATTGTAATGGACTTTTATCTTTGTGGCTATGTCCCCCGAAAAATTCATGCTGTGTTGTAGAGTTTCTTGGGCATGGCACTTTGGGATACATTGTGCTTCTTTTTTCCACCCGCAGACTGACCAAAGCAGCTACACAGATTTTCCCAGATTGGAAAATATGGTATATATGGGCGTACCAACTGAAAATCAGAAAAGCCTGTGATTAATTGAACTGAGCTATTTAATTTGTTATATGCCAGAATAACTGTGAGAGTAACAGGTTTACAGCAATGATTAATGCTGGGACCAGGTAGCTCACCCTGTGCAGGTGAGTGTCTGAAGCTCTTTGTGTGATGATCTGGATCAGAAGATGAAGCTGCAGCTGTGTCTCCAGCTGCTGGGATGCATTCTTTGTTCTCACCAACTCCTGCAAGAGTCAGCTTGGAGCTGAGCCCTTTGCAAGTGATGGTTTTCAAAGGACACCCACATTCTCATGATTCTTTTACAATACTCAACATGCTTCCATATTGCAAGGACTGTAAAAATAAAATATCCAAAGATTATATACTCTGAGTTAAGTAATTCTGAAGCCATTGATGCTGGAAGTGCATTCCCATGGCTAAACCTGGAAACGCTTCACCATTCTGTATAGGAATGGTAATACTGGGGCAGTGGCCTAAGTGTATGTGTAGGGATGAGTACAAGAATTCTGAATACTCTTCATGTCTCCAGCAAATCTGCAACTTGGAGGTTTCCTGGAACGAAGCAGGGATTCTCTGTGTTTAGCAACTCTCAATAGATTTCTTTCCCATCTATTTCCTTGGTTTCCTCTTAGGTCTGTGCAGACTTTTACCACCCAAAACATCCTGCAGCAGGGAATTCCCCAACTAGACTAAATGCTCTGTGAAACACCCTCTCTCGGCTTAAATCTTCTAGTGCTGTTGAAAACTCTTCCTGCTGGAAGAATTGTGAGTAGTCCAGCTGACTTGACTGCCCATACTGTTGAACCCTGTGTAAAACCATCAGGAAAAGTGCTGCACTCTAAATCTGTTAAGACTGTCCCCTGCAGCTTTAAGACCTATCTTGTTAATCTGCGTTATTTCTTGTCTTCTTGGGGCCTTGTGGTTCAAGGATGTGCCACGGAAATCTTACTATGTGTTAGAAAGCAGTCTGCACTGTCAGCAGTCCCTGGAAGAAACTTCTGTCTCCTTTTATGCATATAATGCGGCTCATCACCTGGTCCATGTAGAGAGCAGTCATTTACATTTACTGTGAAAGATGTGTTTAGTGAGCTGTGGCATTTGTTAAGGTATCTGGATTATGGATTTAGGCATCTGGATTACAGATACAAAAGACCTTTGGGAGAGCAATACCTTATTCTTACCCAGTTACCTTAGATGACATTTAATTCAAGTCAGGTTAAGCCAAGATGTAAATGCAGGTCTGTGTTCACAACATGTGAAACAGCTACAAACATTTTAAAAGGCATACAGGAGGAGATGAAAGGAAATCCATGCTTAATCTGCTCTCACTAAAGCTGTGCATCAGAATGATCTTCATGCAGCTGACTTGCATTTTTTTGTCCTGAAAAGGCTGTAATCGGTGGGGATGTCGGTCTTTGCCTTTGGCTGCTGCTTGTTCTCCAGTGAGCTGTGTCTTTTATGTAATTTTTTTTTAATTCTATATCAACGTGTACTTGGAAAAGGGCCCTTAAAAAATCAGAGCAAGCAAACTGTGCATAGCTCGTTAGTGCCTCTTGAAACCAGTCTTGATTACCATCAGCCACTTTAGGATGAAAGCAGGTTTGAGGTGACTGATTCTTAACCTCTCCTTCCTAGGCATCTTTTAAACAAAAACAACAAAAAAGCAGTCCAAAATAATACTAATTTACAAAATCCCCTAATTTCCCTGTAGTTCTAAAATAATAACTGTACATTAAGAGAAAACTTCTCTATGTTTGACAAATACATATCACTAGCCAGATAAATTCATAATGATATTGTTAGTTGATACAATACCTTGTACTTTTACCAGCTGGCTGAGGATTTGACCTGGACGTGAAGTTTATTTTTTGGCTCTCTTGACCCTTCGGGTTAGGACTGGACTATAGGTGGAAGATAGGATCACTTATTCCATGTCTGATTTCTGTATAAGGAGAGAGCACTTTAACCTGTTCATACCAAATAGTTTCTGAGCAGGAAAATATTTCTTATTTAAATTGCTGTGGTATTAATCAATTATATATACTTTGTCTAGTACCAGACCATGGGACCCTTTGAATGATATGATCCAATTTGAAAAAGATGGCACCATCCAAACAAAAGTTCGACACCGGACGCCAATGGTATGTTCCAGTTCTGTTCGCAGGTGCAGCAGGATCCAGAGACTTGTATAAGTGTCATCAAAGCTTTGGGAGCGATAGGAAATACTATTGTTATCCTACAGAAATGTAGTTTACCCTGTCCATAGTCCTTCACTTCTGTGTTGCATCCTAAGTGGTAGAGATTACTTGATTGGGTAGGAATATAAAATATGCAAACTTGAACTCAACAGTTTAATGTGTGTTTTCCCTTAAATGGGAAGACACACAAACTTCAGACTGCTTATACATCAAAAATTTTTAACTTGGACTTCTATTAGATATTGTGCTTTTAACTATTACTATTAGAATGTGCTGCTTTCCTACAGTTCTGGTTATCTGGAAATAATACTGAAGTTTATCAATTGTAGGTTAGTGTTCCAAAAATCAAACGGAAGCCAGCCAGTCAGAAGAAAGGAGAGTGTGGTTTCTCATCCCCAGAGCCTGATAACCAGGATTCCTCTGGGAGTGAAGGTAGGAAAAGATACATTTGCATACAGAAATAATAAATTTCTTTGATAGTGAAATATTGTTCTGCAGTCAAACATGGTCTTCCTTATCTCGATGTTTGTATTGTGAAATAATGCATGCTTTAGATCACAGTTCTGTTCAACGTGAAGCACATTCTGGAAAAACAAAAGGAGCAGAATGGCTCGTGGTGCAAAAGGTGCAATTATGGCTCATAATTGCAAACTTTCCTGTCCTCTTAAACATCAGTATGTAGCGTAGGTAGGCTTAAGTGCTGCATGTATTTAGTATCTGGGAAAAAAAATCATGTTTGTAAACTCTTTCTTAAAACAAGATGAATTGTTTTAATTTGTAGAAGGCAGATTTTTGTTGTTGATAATGTTTGTAGAGATTATACAATACAGTGAGTGTTTCAAGATACTTCAAGTGCTTAACTTGTCTTTCTGTACTACAGGTGAGACTGAAATAAAACCTTGGCTTTCAGTAGAAGCTTAGTTAGAAAACTTTCTCCTCATTTTTGCACCTGGTTTAGTTTGTCGTTAGTACTTTGTTCCTTTTTTGACGTAGTCACATCTGTGAATTACATCTGGATTTTGTATCTTTCTAGCGCAACTCCTGAAGCATAATACAAGAATAAGGAAAAAAGGGACAGACCTTGGTGAGCTGCAGAGTGCCATTGAATCTATAAAGGAAACACAAGAAGACATTAAGAGGTAGTACTAAAAATTCTTTAAAATGGTTTAGAGAGTGCTAATTTTCTAGCTTTTTTTCCTTGGAGGCTGGTATGTATCTTTCTGCATTAGAGCCTTGATGTCTTTAAACTACCCTTCTTCCCAAATGTTGATTGCTCATTGGTGTTTCATAATTTTCCTCAAAAACCGTCTTTTGTAGGGAGCCCTAACTAGAAAATGCCACATTGTCTAAATTGTAATTTACAGGATGTTATTTTCTATCTTACAGGGACATTATGGCTTTACGAAATAGAGTCACTTCTAATTCGCCACCCGTGGACTACCATTTCTTGCAGTTTAAGCACTATGTCTTCATTTTACTCGTGGTTCTGCTACAGCTTATCATTAATTTCTTGTTCAAATAGGAAGTGTGAACAAGGGCCTTTCTGAACTGGAACGATCGAACTGTTACTGGGGACCATGTTTTAAGTTGGACTTTAAATGATGCAATGTTATCTAAAAGAGCCCTGTAGCAACAACTCACAGAACTTTGCCTCAGCGTCCATGGTTCAGAATCATACTCCCGTCTACCCAGTTGAAGTAAGAATTGTGTAAGTGCCAGTACACTCTTGCTCCTGGTGTGTGCCTCTGTCTTGCAGACATTCGACATCAGCCTTGTGTTTTATATTGCGTCACATGCTGTACTGATGAATCTGCGCCACAGAATAGATGAAGTTAATTCAGAGGTCAGACCCTGTAGGTAAAATGTGATTCCTGTTATGATAGAATGATAAACTTTGTTACATTTATACTTACCGTTTTTGTAACAAAGGAACTTTTGAAGCAGCCAACAGTTTTTGTAAATGGCGTTGGGTGTTTGGAAGTAAACTTTTGTTTAAGGTCGAATACATTATTATACAAAGATCATGCGTGTTAGGAACTGGGAAGTAAAAAGCTGGAGTCCTTGGGAATTCTGCAATGTAATGTCCTTGATTTGTTTCAGAAGTATGAGTTTTTATCCTGAATTACTATAGTGGCTTGTAAACCAGCTGTTTTATTTTTATAGTTTTAAAACTTCAGATTCTTCATAAAAACATTCCTGCATCTACTGTACAGAGCACATTTTTAACAGGACAGCACAGGGGGAAGATACTGCCTTGGTCAGTTCTCTTGTGTGAATTGCAAATGTCAAGGATTTACAGTATGTTTCTAAGTCTTGATAAATCTACAGCTTTGAATTTACATTTGTGTATGGCCAGGTCACAGTAAGCAGACAGACTGCTGATGCCAGGACTCTTCTTATTTTTTGAAACAAAATGTGAAGATGCAAATGTGTGCTTAGGTATGGAGCTTGAGTTGAACCTCCCAAAAGGCGAACGATGTAGAACAGAATTCGGGCACCGTTATGAGTTCACTTGCAAATGAAAACATGTGTGTTTACAAGGGGAAAGTCTTCAGCAATTGTGGGATGGCTAACACCACACACATCAAAACAAATGAGAGTGAAATCCTAAGTCTCTGTTAAACACCTTACTGCAGTATATACTACCTAACACAACACACGGATGCTCCTATTCATTATGCTGTAGCCGTAGCAATTAATGTGAAGCTTAAGTTTCAATTTAAAACCAGGGTTTCTTACCTTTTTATTTGAAGAAATATATGCATGTATAGAACTTGTAAAATTCCAGCAAAAAAAAAAAATGTCGTGCCAGTGTTTAGCTGGTGGATTTCTTATGTCAGTCAGGTGTACCGAGTCACAAAGGGGCTGTAGTATTGTAAAGGTACCCTCAGTAACCCAGGGAAGACAACAGGAGGACGAGCGGCGCAACGCAAAGGGCAGCCAGGTTTGTTTTCCAAGGATCCTCTCAGAAATCAAATCCATCCCGGGCAGTGGGTCAGCTCAAAGGTCACTTTTGGCTTGTTGCCATGGCCCGGTTGTCCCTCTGCCCCGGGCAGACTCCCTGACTTGCCAGGTGATTAACCTTTCTGTTCTGCATCAGTCTCACCCAGTGTTTAGTGAAATTTCTATTTATTTGTTGTTTGTCAGTCCAGCTCATATATTCCTGTGGCTGACATCTTCACACACCTCCCCTTCTCTTTTACCTTTCCCCTTCTTTGGGCCTCAGCTAGGTAAAGTTTATTGCTTAAGCAGTCAACTTCAGCTTATTTCTTACAGCTTCGCATTAGCATAGTTTGATCTTGAATCATTTTCTGGAATGTGGTTCCTTAACCAGAGTGATCTTGTATACATTGGCAAGACCAAACTTGATTGGACTTCTATTATATCTACAGCTGATGAGGTAAAATTTGTGAATATAGAGTCCCTCACTATGAAAAAAAAAAAAATTTAAAAAAAAATTTAAAAAGTCCCTAACTTAAGTGTCTAAATAGAAACTTAAGTTGTTAGCCATGTATAAAATAGCATAAAGAAAGCAGAATATAGTAGCATTAATTTAATGTTCTCAGCCTGGAATTTGGCCATTCGTTATCGCATTTGGATGTCAAAGCTTCACCTGTCTTAAGATCCATTACAAGCCTTTAAGCATACTTTGCGCATGGGAGTAAAGAGGAAATGAGTGAGAATTTGGGCAGTAACTTCAATCCCAAAAATAATACTCTGCTAAATTTGTGGTGCTGAAACTTGACTGATAGTTACAAGCTTTTATCTCCCTTGTAAATAGAAATGTCCTCCTGCCCTTTCATGTTGATTTTTTTTTTTGATCACTTTATTCAAGATCAGTTAATGACACAGTCTGCCTGTGTTTTCACGTGGACTGCATGGCAGTAAGCGTGGATTTGACCCAGGTAGCTGGCTGGCAGCACGCTGTTGGACGTCGGACTAAACAGATATTCCGTACCTGAAATTCATGCTCAGTTCAAGATAAGTAAAAGACTTGGACAGAGCGAGACAAAATGCCTGTGCTGATTTTCCTTTTCAACCCAGTTTTTTTTTTTTTTTTAGAGTTTAATTCTGTTGTAAAAGTGGTTTTAGTGATGGTCCAGGAAGATAAAAGCTGTTGATGAAACTTTTTGAAAAGTTCTGCTTGACTGTATGCTTAGATAATTTAACTTCTAAAAAGTACATGGAAAACCTAGTAATTCTTAATTTTGCCGGGTTTTGTGTGATGTTCCCTCGTGTGAATAGAACAAAGACATTTCTTGCCTGATTTTTACAGTACAGCCGGTCACAGGCGCGTACGAAGCCTTTTCTTTAGCGCATCACCATTGTCCTGTTTAACCATGATGCGTAGCTGATCTTGAATATTATGTACTTAAGACCGAGCTCTGGACAGAGTTATAAAAATTGATTGTACAGTTTGAGGGCTGTGGCCTCCTCCTAGTTTTTAAAGTTTAAAACAGCACTTGTTTTCACATTTGTTTTACACATCTTGTTTTGTTTGTTTTTTTTTTTTTTCTTGTACAGGAAATATTTTCAGAATTTGTTACCATGTGGTTTTGTTGTTTTGGTTTTGTTTGTTTTTTTCAAATGCACTCTAAGCCTTTAATTTGCCATTTAGGTACAGATGACCTAAGGTAAGGAAAAGTAAATATGCCATGTGAAATGCAGCAAGTATCAGTTCCAGCAGCAGATGATGTTTCCTGCATTTCACATGTTGATTCCTTTTAAATAGTTGGCATTGCTTAATGAGGGTATAACCTGGTTGTTTCCCCCCCCGCCCCTTGCCCAATTAAATTTCATAAATTATTTGAAAGGTTGTCCCATAAAACGTAGTGATGGTGGTTTCTTCCCTTTTTTGTTTGTTGTTTGCTGCCCTCCTGTGCCTTTGGGAATTTTATTTAAATTTTTTTTTTTTTGCTAGACCGGTGTTTATGAAACAGACTTTGGATTCAAGGTTTCATATAGTTTCTTAAAGGCTATTACTTCACCGTTTGTGTAAATAACATATAACAAGGATTCTGTATATCTGTAAGTTTTGTTATTTCAGGGGTATCCTCCAATCATGGAAAATTTCGCAGATATTCAAGTGTTGTAAACAGTGCCTTCTTGATGGGTTTCTTCCTGAGACACGAACAGAAGATTTGTCAAGTTTGTGCCATATGTAACATCCGACCTTGTGTGAGGGCTTCTGTGTTCGAAAACTAACTTTCCTGCTTTGTCGGACTCGGGAGGGGGGAAAAAAAAAATAAATCCACTATTAAAACATCTTAAATTATTCCCTCTTCTGGCTGGGGAACTGCGAGTGGAGGATTTCTGGCGTTTGATACAATGGAGCTGTACTACTTTGTGGTGTTACAGGGAAAAAAAAAACCCTAATTACACATTATTTCGTCTTTTTACCCTCCGGGGCGCTGCCTGGCGGGGCGGGCCGGCCGCTGGCCGCCGCTCCCCCCGCCCCTGACCGGCGACAGGCCCTTCCTTCGGCCAAGCGGGACAATTAAGCCTTCAGGAGGCCTAGCCCGCCCCTACCGATCTGCCTCTGCTCGCCCGCCGT
>VYZM01013891.1:250339-278433 GCA_013398915.1 Dromas ardeola | reverse complement strand
CGGCGCCTGGCCCGCCTCTGCGGGGAGTTCTGCCGCCGCTGCTGCGGCCCGGCCGCCGCCCCGCGCCCGCAGGTGCTGCGGCTCCTCGGGAGCCGCTTCGCCGAGCTGCACGCCGCCGTGGCCGGCCTCCCCCTGGCCAGCTCCAGGGTCCTGCCCGGCATCGTCCTTCGCAGGGACTTCGCGGCCTACTGCCCGGCGGGGGGGGACCTGCGGGCCGTGCTCGTCACCGAGCCCCTCCGGACCCCCCTGCCGGCCCCCGGCGTCGAGTTTGTAGTCGAGTCCGAGGGTCAGTATCAGGCCTCCCTGCGCTGGATCTCCAGGAGAACAGAAACCCTAATGAAACACCTGCAGAGCAACAACGTCAAGCTGTTACTGTCGAGCGTGAAGCAAGAGGAAGTAGTTATCTACTATGCAGAGTTGTACGGTGTGTCTGTGGTAGAGTGCTTGTCGTCGGAAGAAATTGCCCTGATCCGTGAAATCACAGGAGTCTCACCTTACGCACCTTTTGGTGATAACATACACAGAGAAATCACTGAAACTGCAGTGGCAACATTTTGCCAGCCCTTGCTGCTGGGCTCAAAGAGATGCGTTCACATTGGCTTCACCAGCGTGTGTGCCTTTCAGCCCCATTGCCTAATTCTTTGTGGGCCGGTCGATGGTGTTAATGAGCAACATGCTGCTGCTTTGCAAGGAGCGTTTACAATGCTGCAGCAGCTATTTAAAAGAGTTGATCTGAGGGAGGAATGCAAAGCTGAACGTGAAAGCCAGAAGGAAGACGCAGATACTTACAGCTGGCATTCTTCAGCTACTCAGAAGCAACTCGTAATAGAAAATATTTCTTGTAATAGTAACCAGGTTTCTGAACAACTGAAAACACATAGGGGTGAAACAGAGACAGGAATTGTAGACCCTGACTTGCAGGGAAGCGACAGTCCAGCATTTGTGCAAACAAACTTGCAGATACCCTCAAATCCCATCTCGCACGTTATAGAAGTCAGTGTTGCCACTGAAGGAGGTGGGTCTTCAAGAGACGTACAGAAACCACATGCAAAATGCGAGCATACAGGTGACTTGCATGAGAACTGTAAAAGTGATTCAGTTGCGGACAATCAAAAGGCCTACAGCACTGCTGTATCAGCAGCAGGTAACGCTGATGTAGTCACTGTGTGTGAACGCCTAGATGTTGGCAAAGATGTAGAGAAAACAAGTTGCAGTGTAGTTCCATTTAAACATGAAAACAGTTCTGTAAGTATTGCACAGAATTACTCCAACTCCCTCATAGAAGCAGGATCGGTTTTGCCAGTAGGAGGTTACTTTGAAGTCCTGTTAAGCTATTATATTCATCACTATGCAAAACAGTTTCAGCAGTCAGAAGTAACTGTCGTAGCTAATGTAGTTGCTGATGCTTTGCTAAGTATTCCCAAGGCCTTATACAGGACAACAGAACAAAACAGCTTTACCAAATTCTATCTCAAAGCCATAAATGCACTCAGAAAAAATCAGCCACTGCCTATAAACGAGAAAGGTTTAGAATTAGTGTATTGCAAATACCAGTTAGTCATTTCAGTTCTTCACTGTGTTACACAGCTTCTCTCCGTAGATTTAATAATTGGGGTAAAGTGGCCACTGCAAAAAATTGAGGATAATGACTCAGAAGATGACTTCTGAAATGATTAATAAAGAATGTTTTGATAATCTGTTTTCCCGTGTCTTGTTATCAAATGGATGTGTCTCAAAATTCACTGCTAGAGACCAAAAGATACCTTTTAGTTTCAAGAGACCTAACGTGGTTCTTTCCTCTTAAAAGGAGTAAAAAGGCTGATCAGCTGAGATTTGTGGAAAACTGGATTGTGAACAGCACAGGCTTGAAGTTTCAAACATGAGAAGGTATAGCGGATTTCCACTGCGGAAGATCTGTAGTGGATCCATCTACACGCAGAGGACCCTGTGTACGTTCTAGCCAGGGGTGAACTTTGCCTCTTGTGGAGGTTTGAGTATCTGTGGAAGTTAGATGTCATTAGTTTTCCTGGCACGTTAAAAGTTGCCAGTGTGACATGAGCCACTGAACTTGCAAGTTGTAAGCAAGGGTTTTTTTTAACCTTTCTAATAGGCTGGATTGAGTGTTATTTTAAATAAAAATATTTTTGTATATATTGTGGTTTTGAATATAATGGGAAAAATGTACCTGTTGTTAGCCTGTTCAGCACCGGGACAGGCAGTGGTAGGCCATTGCAGTATATCCCAATGAAGAATTTTCTTGTCCGATAGGAGATGCAGCGTTTTTATCCTCCATAAAGTTCACATTAGTCAAACTAGTACAGTTAAGAATAATTTCACGTGACTGGCTGGCGTGTGCTCTGGCAAACTAGTTTATGTGACATTACTTAGTAGTAACTACTAATTTTAACTATCCTGGGTTGAGTTGTGCTGCTACTGTAAAAGGCTATACGTGTAATCATAGGAAGAGTTTACTTTGATCATTTGGGATTTTATTATGGGGGTTTTGGTTGTGTTTTGTTTTTTTTTTTAATTCTTTTTCTTCCCCCCAGGATTTTCCCCCAAATACGATTTGCTTTAAGCTCACTGTCACCCGGATGTCAACATACCTCCTTTTCTGCCGTGTCTTAAAAACTTCTGGTTTGCTGTGGGAGGTTTTGAGTAACTGAACAGCTGCAGCTGATAACGGTATCACATTGATCCTCTGTGTGCCGCGGCCAGTATTGCATAATACTTAGAATGGATGGATTTTTTTTGTTGTTGTTATTCTGCTATTAAATACAATTCAGTGAGGATATTTAAAATAATAGGCATAAATCATATTTACGTGCTACACCTGAGATGATTACAACTGCAAATCAGATCTTTTTCCCCATTTAATATATGGGGAAAAGCTGCTGCTTTCCCTTTTTCAGTTTCTTCAGAAGAGTCTTATTTACTAAAGTTGTTTCAGGTATTTTGGCAGCAATTTTTTGTTTGACTACAAATTTCTGTGGAAAGTTTATTCTTGGTAATACGAAATACTGGAATTAATTTTTTTTTTTCCAGACTAATACACTTTTACAGGCATCTGCGTACGAAAAACAGTGAAACTCAGTGTTCAGTAGAGTGATTTCTTTAACGAAGGACTAGGGAGAGTAATTCTTTTTGTTTTTTAAGAACAATTTTTGGTGGGTGCGGAGGTGGGGGAGAATTAAACATGGAGGAGAAGAAAGAAAACCCCAGCTGCGTGCCCCGGGCAGCCTCGGGGCTGCTCGGGAGCTTTCACCAGCCCTGGTGCAACAGCAGGCACCTGGGTTCTGTGTTTTAACTTTGCAGTGAGCTGCCGAGACGGTTTTGCTCTTGCGCAAGTTTATGCATACTCTGTTCAAACCGCTGACCAACTTGCTGGCCAAAGCTTAATGATTTGCTTCGCGGTAGTCTAACAACAGCGTGAAGCCTGGCAGCAGCGGGGGTTGTCTGCAGAAGCTGCTTTTGTATTCTGAAGCAAGGTGCTGTCTAAATACAGGTAAAATAAAGAAAAAGCTGTATCATTTCATGTTATTTTATACCGTTTGCACATCTGCACACTTTCAGATTTACTGCCGTTCCTTGAAAAAGGTTAGAACAAAAATATTTTGTTATGTGCCTTCTGGCTGTTCGATTTAAATTGCGTTATTCTTGTCATTGAGAAGAAGAAAGTCCAAAAATTTTATGAAATACAAAACTCTTATTTGTGTATGCCAGAGATACAAGGGAGAATTTAAACATGGCAATTATATAAAACTTCCTTTTCTGCCCTGCTTCTCGTGAAGCCTCTCGAGTCTGAAGGCTCATTGAGTCAGGTGCTTTATTTCATTGACTTCTTGGTCCTTTTATATTTTGGGAATGATCGCTTTTCCCTTTTGAACTACTGAGTCCCTGTTTTGCACAGAGAACTGAGAACACGGCACGCCTTTCCCTTGGAGAGGAATGTCCCTTCTTTATCCCGGACCGCTGGGGTGATGCTTGTTCAGGACATGGCTGTTTGGTATCCAGGCCTGGAGGCTAAGCGCATTACGGGATGTGCGCTGGCTCAAGGGGAAAAAAAAAAAGCATTAACTTAAGTCTTTGAGGAGAAGAGCAGATTTACTTCTGGATTCAGCTCACTCTTATCTTTAGGAGTCTTCTCCAGTAATTACCCTGGAATTGTCATCATGACCTAATCTTAGAAAATATTTTGGGATCGCTGCTGAAAGAGGTTTCTGACCCACTTCAGCCGCTGTCCCTCGACTGCAGAGGCTGCGGTGTCCCTGTCACTCTCCTCGGGCTGTTACTGCTCCTTGGTACCTGAGCCTTAGGTATGCAGTTATTCATGACATCTTGCAGCTATCCTGAATTTTAAAGTTCTCTCTACCTGTTACTTGGCTTTTGACAGGTGGTGTGGGGACAATTCCAAGAGTGGTCTCGCGACACAGTGTCAGGGACAAAGGGTTTACTTGGGGCAGCTGGGGAGAGTATGTTTACTCAGTCAAAACCTCAGGGAGCGGTCTGTTTGGGCATGCACTAAGGTTGTAAAAGCCTATGGGTTTTTCTTCTTGCAGTGTTTCCCAGAGATTATTTCTATTTTGTGCTATTATTCTATTATTTTTATGTTTCTAAATACGGATTGGCCTCCACACAAAGTGAAAGTCGGGTTAATGTGTCCATGTGTGTGGACTCGAGTCCAAACTCAAAATACAACGTGAAGTGCAGGGATACTGATGGTAATAGCTTAAAATTAAAAGTATGGGTTTAGAAGAATCTTGATGTTTAACTCTCCTCTCTGCGGCCCCTAGCAAATCTATATTCTACCCCACATGCAATTCATCAGCATATTTTGAAGGCCCTCTCCCCAGCCACAAGGAGCGAAGGTGTGTTTTAAGCAAGGTAATCCCATTTGTCAGGCGGCAGATTCCTACATACAGCCAGGTGATTTCTTCTTTTTTTTTTTTTTTAATTTAAAAAAACCCATAGGTTTTAAGACATGTATAGTAATGTATAGTGAGACTAGCTTGAAACTGCATGCTGCACAAAGCTCTTGAGATGGGAATAAGCTATTTACGTGACGGACACGCTGATTTTATTTGTTGATTTGGGTGGGAGTCGAGTCTCAACAGACTTTTGCAGGTGCTGGGACCTCACCGAGACAATCTCCCTTGCCCAGCGCTCTTCCTGCTCCCCTTCCCCATCGCCTGACCCCGGCACCTTCCCGGCCCCTTCGCATTCATCTCCGATGACACCAGCTCCTCGTTTACCGAATGGGTGTTGCTTAACACCTTTAGTGGGAGTTATGCAACCTAAATATGGCCTTATATTTGCATCCGTGCTTACTTGATGACTGACCTTTAGCCTTTTTGGCAGCTATACGGAGGGTACCGCTGATAGGAACCAGCCGCAACAAAGAATATTCTGTTGTGTCACAAATCGCGCACTACCGAGTCGCGTCTGCAAGCGGGAGTAGGGGAATGCAATATTATGTTCAGGAGCATGACTGGTTAGTGGCATAACTCTGGTAATGCTATATCGTTTCTGTTGTTATCTTTATAACAGCCGCCTTCCAGAGTCCACAGGTGGGTGCTTAATCATACCGCATGAGAAGATTAAGGAAGATTAAATTCTTCACATGCATATATATCTCCTCAACTTCACTAGAATTGCGTTCATCTGAGCCTGTACTTAATTTGTTTTTTGTTATGTAACAAATCTGCCATTAGCAGTATAGACTTTCATTTTTTATTACGAAATTTATTTCTAGGCTTGTTTAGGTTAATCTGTCCCCTTGTGTCTTTTTTGGCAAGGTTTCTTTTAAATCTCATTTTAAGAGAAAAACTATTTCAATGTTCAGTTGCAGAAATCTCTCTAGTTTAATTATCTTGAAATCAAAGAAACTTTTTTTGCCACCAGTAAAACCAAAGATTAAATAGTCGCTTTATTTACTATGCTATTTATCGCATTATTACTGTTAAGACTGAACAAATCAAGAGAGCAATGTCTGAATTTATAAACAGCTTTGGAAATGTGTTTGCTGTAATTAACACGGTGATAATTTTGCAGTAGCATTTTGTGTAAGGCGTCATTTGTATTCTGTTGATGAAACTAGAAATAGATGTTTGGATCTAGGATTATACAAATTACTTCCCTTTGAGAATATTAAACTAATAATTACTTCCAGGAATAAGAATTTTAATTTTAGCACTTCAGAACTAAAAATAATGGTAGCAAAAATGTAACAGATTTAATTTATAGTAGCTCCTTCTTTATTGTATGATTCGATAGAAGGCTTAGACTTTGGACATGAGGCTTATTCCTGTGGTAGGCAGAGCAGTGCACTCTTTTGAAAAAACAGTCCTGACAAAAAGAATGCAAAACAGTTTTCTGTAGGAAAACCATTCCTGCTGGTTCAGCAGACAGCTTATTTCTCATGGAATCACCAGCAAATGAAAGAACTGTTACGTTGAAGCCTTGGTTCAGTGTGGGATTAAGGGCACATCAGTAATATTGCTTCCTGCGTGGCTGGGTCCCAAACCACCTACACCAGAGCTCACTAAAAAAGATAATATTTACATTTAAGGTATTTTAAAAAAAGGTATTGTTTTACCGAACACAATCTCTATAACCTGAGATTCTTATTTTGAGATTCCCAGTAAAACAATCCAGCATAGTGATCTTTCTTTTGGTAATAATCGTGACCTACTTTCAGTGGGTGTCTTCATTTTTCAGGCAAAACATCTGATTAAATGTTACCTTAAAATGTAAATGCAGAGAGCGAACACATGGCAGGGATTTCTCTGTGTATGTGGGGCAAAAGGCAGCTCCAGATTGAGAGTTACGTCCGTTGAGATTTTAGCATGAGACTTGATACGTGTCTGGTATCATGTACGAGGATTATATTTAGGCTTTTGGAGTAATGAAAGTCATTGTAGAAACTGCTGGATTATATTCATAGGGCAAATAAAGTGCCTGGGGTCTGTTTCCTAAAACCAGAAATATCTGGGGCTCTTGATTAATGATGCCGTACTGAAAAAAAGTACAGAACAGTTACATAGTGCTGCAAAAAAATGTAACCTATTCTCAGTGTTGACTGTAATGGAGATGTTTATTGGCATCAAGGGTTTTTTAATGTACTGGTTTTAGGAGTACAGTCCTGAGGACCAGCGCCCCGCTGCAGGGCTGCTCCTGCCGTTCCTGTCGGTACTGGCAGTGGCTCTGACCTTGTGCTCCAGCAGTCATTTGTTGCCTTGCTTTTCAGCTTTTCTAGCACATGTAGCTTCAAGTAATCTCTTGTTTCGGTGTGACTAGTGCATTTTTAATTCATAGAAAAAAATAAAGGGTGGCTTATTTAATTCCGTGATTGACGAATTTGTGTATGTGAAACCTTTCTTCATAGCCTACACATCTGAAAAGTTCAGAACTGTGGTACTGTAAAGACAATTTTTAGTAAGAAGTACCCAGTACTTCCCATTATGAAAGTCAGGTTTTAGCACTCGTAATTCAGCCTGGGTGCTCTCTCTCCCCACACTCTACAAGGAGTGACTGTTTCCTCCCGACTTACCTGGGAAATGTTGGCCAAGCAGTTCACCTGTTTCCAGAAAACGAATTAGAAAAGATTTGTTTTGCCTTCATTTTGTATGATTGATCTTTTACTTGAGATTCTTTGCAATCCCTTTGCTTCACTGCTGGGAGCACAGTTCTCTACTACTTCTCTACTAAGAGAGCTGGAAGGAGATGCGAACCAGGGAGCAAAAAAAATCCGAACCCAAAATCCTCTACGAAATAATGTGCTGCTGAGCTGCCTCCTCACCAGGCTCACTCTGGTGAAACCTACTGGGGAAAAAAAAAAAAAACAAAACAAAAAAACCAAACAAACAAAAAAAACCCCCAAAAGCTCCTCAGCCACATGCAAGAGGGGTTCTACTGTGCCAACCTTAGATGCCGTACAGTTCCACTTGCTGTAGTGTCTATGGATGAATTTGGCCACCTCAGTGAACCTTGCAAGCTGCGATGTAGGTGTGAGTGGACGGTTTTTGTGGCATTTCCAAACAACCGGTGCTTATAATACAGCAAGTATCGGAAATCAGAATTTGTAGTACGTTCCCTGTAATCTGAGGCGTTTTTATCACCTTGCAGAATTTTTCAGTGAGGCACTTTTTAAGCCTTGGTGGTTATTAGCAAGTATTATCAACACCATTTTGTTCTACCACTCTATTTCAAAAGTTTGCCACCTTGGCCATGATCCCAAGTGTTTCAGAAGATACATGGCTTGGATCTATGAAGCGGAGCCAATCTGTACTCGAGCAGAAAGCAGGAAATTTTCTCCTCCTGTTTCATTGCTTCTACTCTGTGTTTGACTGTAGAGCTCAGGAGGCAGCGTAATACAGTAATAACTCCATGGGGGCGTGGGTGAAGAGGAGGGACAAGAATATGAGAAGACAGGAGATAAGAAGACGCGGTTCAAAAAGAAGAGAGGAGGAAAGCTGAAGGTTGAATGATGAATATAGCCGAGAAAAGGACTGCCATGTAGAAGGAAGAATCTCAGACACATGAATGGGAAGACGCAGCCCCAGCTTTCACACGTCCCTCCCTGGAGATGCAGTAGCAAAGGGAAGATACTAAGTTCTGCTCTCCCCTTGGAAGAGTGGCAAAAGACAGTCGCTAAATGGAAAGAAAAAATAAAAATCCATGAAACCAATTTTCTCTTGTGCTGGGGTAGGAGAGTAGCTACCTGGGAACGCATTAGGAGCTGCGGAGACAGCCTGTCTTCGTGTCCCCGGGCAGTCGGGGCTGTAAACTTGCGACAGCCTGCGGTAACGATTCACATAACTGTTCCTGAAGCTCAGAGGGTCTAGGGGTGGGTGCAGAAATCACTGGGTGTGGATTTCATTTATTTAGGTAGCGCATCTTGCCCTCCCTGGCCTGAGCCTCTGGAATGTGCTTTGATCCTTAGGGGCTTCCAAGATACAGGCTGGAGTCATCAATAATCCTGCGTTTTCCTCCCCAGCCCCAGCGGCGGGGGGCTCTGGGTTTGGGCTGGTTTGGTTGCTGGTGCCTGGGGAATACTGCCCAAGTTCACCTTACAGGTCATGCAGGAGTGTAATGGGAAGCTTCGGAGCCTGGAGGCTGCTAGGCTTACTGCTTTGAAAATGATGGTACAAGCTCTTCTTGAAGTCATAAATGATCATCCGATAAATTTGCCATCTGCTAGGCCTTAGATAATTTGTCTAAATTTACTTGTGTTAAAGTGTAGAAAGCCTGTCTAGGACTTCTGAGCTTATTTTACATAGTGAAATATAACAAGAGTTTGGTGCTTTTAGCCTCCTTATTAAATTGTAGGGAAAAATGAGTTTTCTTGTATAGTTCCGACTTCTCATGTGACTGAAAAGTTTCAAGAGAAACAATTATTCTAAAAATCATAGATTTCCAGCATCTTGAATACCAATCTCTTATTCACAGCGTCTTGTTTATTTAATAGCAAGCACTCATGACCATGAAAAAAGTCTATCCCCACTGAACACAGCAGGCTTCTATTCAGATCCCAAACCTCTCATCCAAACGTATTCAAGTGACTGTAAACAGAAGATGACAAATTTACAGGGTACCAGACCAGTAAAATTGATTACCTAGTACTTTGGAGCAGAAGATGATCGATACCAGGGTTTTTTTAATTAATACTTCTGATTGGTTTTCCTGCTGAAAAAAAGAAAGGTGGTTGAAATAAAATGCATGAACAGGATCATAGATCGTTCTCTTGCTATTGAATTTAACATATTTGAGTTTTAACCATTCATTCTGTGGTGTCTATAGGGTTTTTGTAAATAGAATTGATATCTGAATTTGAAAACTTTTTATTGATTCAGTAACTGCCTGCATTTGGCTGTGACATTTTAGCTGCAAAGATCAAATGATAATAAAAATGTGGCAAACATCTCCGAATATCTTGGAAATCTATTACCATGAACCATTGGGGAAAAACGGTGAATTTCGTTTTCTGGAGTTTTATAACCACGTATGCCTGAGGTTAGGATTGAGTCCCAAATCAGCAGCAGCTGCAAACTGTGTTTAGTATCTCCTAAATTGTACAGCTCTTCAACAGTTTTACCTTTACATTTTGACACAGTTCAGGTTTATAAGGAAGTCTGAATTTATATCGAAATGCAGAGAAATAAATTTCTCGTCGTTATTCCCTCTGGATTCCTGTTGTCAGAATGAGTGGGTGTTCACTTCAGGAGGTAGAATAAATGCTACTGCCTTGAAATGCTGCCTCTGCAGCTCCTAATGTTACTGCACTTGTCATCGTGAGCTTTCTAAATGCTCCAGTTTTGAGCTTGGAATAAATTTGTTCCACTCGTAAAAACACCCACATCTGTAGGAAGGAATGTGTGTGTGTACCTTTCTTTAGTTTCCATAATGTGACATGTTTTTTCCCTCACTAATTTTCCTCCCTTGCGCTGTTTTGATGTGCCATGTGACACTGGCCATTATTTACCCCTGTTTTTTCCTCAGGGTTGATAGTTGTCGTGTTTTGTTAAGATCTTGGATGCCAGCATTTCACTTGACTTATTACTTATCTGTTCGCATGTATTTTAATCACTCTGTTCAAAAATTATTTTAATAAAAGAGTCATTGAATAATTCAATAGAGAATAGCAGATACAAATATTCAGTTTAAAGGCGGCGAGTGCTGAGGACTTTTCAAACTTCCCACTGTCATGAACAGCATAGGATTAATATCTTGGAGTTGATGATAACTGGATTCTCCTAAAATGGTTTTTATTTACCAGAAGTTTCCAGGATGGCTTTATAGTTGGACAGTATCACCATATAATTAGTTTGCTGTTATTGGTATAATTAGTCAGTGCAACGTTAATAGAGCAACCTACATTTCTTGTAAAAATAACTAACCAGCAGTTGGTCTTCTGCAGGAATAGCTGTTAAATATCATGGGGTAGAAACATCAGCTAGAGGAGGAGGCAGAGGTTAAGACCCAGGGTTTTATCATAGCTGGCGCTGATTTACTACAAGCCTGCAGTAAATCACTTAAAGCCCATGTGATTAATTTTTCATCATGAGATAGTGGCGGGCTTCATATTCATAAAGGTTTCAGGCCGTGCTTTAAATCTCTGGGAATCCGAAGATGGGTGCAGACACCGTCATTGTGTGCTAAAAAAAAATAATAAATACGATGTATTTGACGTCCTCCGAGTTTCTCAGTTATCCTTTTTATGAAGAATGGAAAACTGTTTTTACTGGGATTGTAGATACTGTGTGTTTTATTCTGACTTTTACCCCTGACTACTGTAGGAAAACCGAGATGTTGATGAGGAAGCAGACACCGTTTCCTGTGTTCCTTTCCCTTCTAATACAAGAAAAACTCCCTCGCATATTAAGGACTTCTGCGTGCGGTACGAGGAAATGTTTACAATGCAGTGGTTTTAACGAGCCCGTCCCTTTCCCTCGGTGCAGCCATGTGCTTGTTCCCCTGTTTCCCTGAGCCATTGCACATGACTTGCATTCCAAGCAGCTCGGAAGATGTGGCAACCAGAATATCTGGCATAGCCAGACCCTGGAGGTGCTCTGTGGGTTCCCATCTCAAGCTGAATGGACCATTTAATTATCGGTCCTCTGCTCCTCGTCACCTGGACGGACAAAGGGATGTTTCTGCACCCAGAACTGTTCAGCCCATGCCTAATGTACCCCGGCAGCACCGGGTTCAGCCCAAAGTCCCTTGTAAAGGTTGAGGTGGTCCAGGTGTCCAACCTGAGAGCTGATGGCACGGCACAGCAACTTGCCTGCAGCGTGAGCCTCACTGGAGCCTGTCAGAGCCCACAGAAACGCTGTAAGGGGCAGGTTCAGCGCCTCGTTGCTTTTTTATCAAAGATGCCAGTGTTCGCTTACAGACAAGTAAAGAATAATGTCACTTTTGGAGAGATAATTGGTGGGAAACTGGTCTCCAGGGCACCACACAGGATCTTTGTGGTTGTGCGACTGCGTTTCCTCACCCTGCGTGACCGTCCAGAGCTCCAGCATGGCGTGTGAATGGTATAGTGGTCTACAGTTCAACTATAGGACCACTTCCATGGCCGACCGACCAGGAGTCTTGTCGTACAGCCTGGCACGGGCTCTGTCTCCTAAAAGCAGTGGAGGAAAGGTGTATGGAAAAACACTGCATGGGAAGCTCTGTCTCTTCTTCCCCTGCAGCCATATCTTTTGATTTATTTGTTCCTTAATCCAAGTCCAGGTCTAATTTTTGAGGGAACAACAGATGCTGAATTGTTACCTAGTGTGTCATTTGGTTTGCTATGAGAGAGCGCCTTAAGTGTGCAGGGGACTATCCATGTAACACTGGATGATTGTATTAGAATAAAAACTGTAGAGGCAGAGACCATTTACTGGGTTATGCATATCACGTAATTCCAAGATGTGCTTCTGTTAATCATCCACACACATGAAAGTGTCTTGCAATTCTACTTTGCCTGCTAAACTTTAACAGTCTTCATGAAATAGTCTACATTTTGGAAGACTTATTACTGCCATCAAAATAATGAGTCCAACACCTACATATTTCTCATTTATCTATGGCATTTTGCTTCTTTCTCCTTAGATATTGGAGATCACGTTTTTTTTAAAAGACTAGAAACTTTGTGTTTACGCTAATAACAGGTCCAACCCAAACCTCTAGGTCAAAATAAGATACTTATCTGGGATCCTAATCCGCAGGTTTTCAATTCAATGCATCAGCCCTGATGTATACAGGAGAAAGAAGCAATTTTTGCTCAGAGTTTGTCCCAGCGGGCCAAAAGCGACCTTTTTTTCTTTTTTTTTCTTTTGGGTATGAGAGATGATTTGGGTTGCTTGGGAGCCAGCTGTATAATACCTAACTCATAGGATGCCATTTCTATAGCAATTCTTGTACTCTGAACGTGTAGACTATTAGATGTTTATTCACAAACTTGGATATATTAGTTGTAGTCAGGTTGTTATGATGCTCTGACTTTGAACTTTAATTTCCACGGGTACCTTGACAGAGCATCCCAGGAGCAAGGAAAAGGGCAGAGAGGTATGACTGTTTTAAAAAGCTGACTAATTATCCTGAAGGTTAGATGGGAGACCCCAATTTTCTGCTAAAAAAAAAGGTTGATGTATATTGTCGCTTGTAAAACAAGCAACAGATTTTGGTTAAAATCCGACTGCTGTTGCAAAGGAGACTGGCCGGAGAACCACAACCACGCCAGTGTGCGGGTGACATTAAGTGTCAGTGCACTGATGGAACTGGGAAGGAGAGGAAAGGGTTTTTTTGGCTTTGCCGTGCCCAGGAGGGACGGACTGGTCTCAGCCCCTGGGTTGCGCGTAGCTGGAAATCCGCCTTGCCTTTCTGCCTGCTGACAGGAGTCACTCGCAGTGATTTGTCCTAATACATGAAAATGAAATTCCAGGGTACAAATGGAAAAGATACAGAGCGTACAGTCCTGGAGCCTAAACTCCCCTGTGTATTTGGTGAAAGGGAGACCTCTTTTAGGTTTTAGATTTTGTGAATTTATTTCCTGAATTCAGGGTACTCCACAGAACGTGGGTTCCCGCAGGACGGAGGTTTGAAGGGTACAGTTTTACGAGGCAGAGGGCAGTTGGGAAGGGCTGATCCTGAGCTCGGGAGAGATGATGAAACGCGTTGACTCCACAAATTTGGATTCAGACGGTAAGTGATGTGAAACAGGCATAAGAGTCGGGGACTGGACCAAGGGGGTCTATTTGCAGTTGTCTCCGGTTTCATTGACAGCACCATACTTGTTTAGTGAGCCAGGAATATCTCCTGTCTGCAAGGGATTGACTCCCAGTTCCCGCTGAGCTGCCAGAGCTGCAGGAGGCAGAACTGGCCGTTCTTCCAGAGGCCACCTACCAGCGCTGCCCATGATGCCGCAGCCTCCTGTGCCGAGGTTGGCAGCCCCTCTTCGACTGCTGCTCGCAGCTCTAGAAAACCTTCCAAAGAAGAAAATATTTTAAAAATAGAAACAACACTTCGTATTAGTAACGAGAACAGATGTTGACCTCAGATGTCACATCTGCTCCAGGTATCCTGAGTGCTCTTCAGTGCCTTATGCAAAAGCAGCGCAGACGCATTTATACCAAAGGCACCTAGCTCCCCTCTACCTCTTTTTTTGAAGGGAAGCCTCTTTCTTTTCTCTTTCCCTGAAGGCCCTTCTTCCTATCCCAGACCTCACATCACAGCGTGTGATACCACCTAAAGGTTGTGCGTGCTCCCCATGTTGTTGATCTGCTTGAGATGTCACCAACCGATGACGGAGGAACCAGGAGTCCCCAGAGGTTTTGTAGGCATTTACTTGGGAGGTGTCAACCAAGAGGTAAAGGTCTTGACAGCCCCTTGGGCTGAAATAGTAGTCCTGCTGTTATCTTCTGGTGCCCTTCTTCCTGTCCTGTTCCTTCGTTATTGTTAATATATTTTTGCAAACTGCTCACCAGCAGCTCTCACTGAAGCATCTGGTCTCCTCCAGGCTGCTTCTTGTCCCTGGTTCCTTCACTTTTTCAAGGTTGAGAGGAAAACCAGCTCCAAAGCATGGAATAACGTGGTATTTTTGGTGATGGACAGGGATTGTGTTTTCAGGTTTTTAGATCCCTGCTTGTCTCCAGATTTTAGGTGTGAGGGTATGTGCCCCCTGGATTCGCCTTAGGGAGCTTGGCCAGAGGGAGCCATGAGCTCTTCTGATTTCTCATGACAATTATGCAGTCATCTAGATTTTGGATGTAAGAGAGAGGCAGGCTGCAGGGCTCAGTGTTTCATAGCTGTCTAGGCAGGCTGCCTTTCAGTTCACATTAGCTCCCTGTAAGACAGACGGGCACAGCTCTGTCTACAGCTGATATCGCTGACGGGATGGGGTGGGAGGGAGAAGACCACGTCATGCAGCCAGAAATCTGCCTAACGCTCCCTACTAAATACAGCCCACGAAAGGTTCCTCTTCCTGGTGACTGCATAGCAGGCAATTGCACATAAATGCGCACTGTTAAAATTCGTATGATTATGTTGTGTCTCCTGCTGAGTTTGTTCACTTCAGTACTTGGTTTGTGTGCAGCATTTGCTTAGTGTTTTTTACTACACGGTGGTCTCGGTGCTGTTGGCAGTCGCAAGGAACAGCAGAGGAGAAATTCCTTCCATAGGAAAGCCACAGATTAAACATAATGGCTCTCCTGGAAGAGGTGGTAGTTGATGCCGAAGCGTTTCAACTTTCTTCATTTGCTAATGCTGTAAAAGTTGGCAGCGCTTTAAATTGATGACGGTCCTCTAAATTCATCAAGCTTTTGATTTTTTTTAAAATAAGTAATCCATCAGAATGGCAAAGTACCTTTGGGAAGAAGAGCGTTGTGATATTAAGTTCATCTAGAAGTTACAGAGAAAAACACAGCCTATGTGTTAATTGTTTCACTTCAATGCCTTTTGCTGATATTGAGAGCTTAGAAGAGCTCAATAGTGATGTCAATTACTTGGGTATAAATCCAGAAAATGACAGTGGAGTTGGTCCAGATTTACATAAGTATAAATGAGATTTTAAGAAACGACTGCATAGTTTCCTTTCAGGCTTTAGATCTAATTATCTTAATTAGCCTCTCAATTCAAGGGTCTAATTTCCACTACGGTTAATGAATTGCACTTATACTTGGTGACTGAATTATCTTGCCATTTTTTTAGGGAATATTCTAAAGACTCCTAATGAGAAAAATAGCCTCAAAGTTCTCCAGCTTTGTTTTTCCAAGTATAAAGACTAAATATAGTATGTGTTTCCCAGAAAATGTGAGTGATGGGGATTAGTAATTCATGAACCACATGGCCCGTTTACAGTCCTAACAGCACAGAATTCACCGTGGCATGGAGCACGTCAAACAAAACAACTGGGTTGACTTTCATGCATTTAAAACAATGAGGGATAAAGGCTTAATCCAAGCTAAAACTGCAAATGCTCCCTGGGCTCAGTTAACACTGATGAAAATATTGAATAACGGCTAAGAAATAAGCTGGAAACTGAATTTTGGAAGGCTGAAAAATAATGAATGAAAGTATTAAAAGTTGTAGCTGAAAGTGAAGTTGTGTTCTGTCAGAAGGCTGTCATTTGCTCAAAGCAGTCCTCCCCAAACCCATGGCTTGGATTTCGTTGTCGGTGGTGTAAATCCCTGACAGCCCATTTGCAGAGGTAGCACATTGTGATTATGAGCAGCCCTTCGAGTCTACGCTATTTGTTAGCAGTTGATCATTTTCACGTGGTTTTCTTTTAAAATAGAGCTCAGCGCTGGGTTGCAGGGTCCCCGGTTCCTCAAGCCTCATTGAGGAAGGGATGCCCTTGCGTTTTAAGCTTGCTGCCCCGGGCAGGGGTGGGAAGGGGAGCAGAGCAGAGCAGTGCTCCTCAGCGAGGTGGCTGCGTCCCACCTGCTATGGGTGGAGGAAGGTGGGCTTGTGCGGCAGCTGCCGGCGGATCTCCAGGCCATCCAGGTGACAGCGGTGGCTCTTGAGCGAGGACAGCAGAGCACGCTCCGAACCCCTGTGGAGGGAGGTGACACCAGGCAGACGCCACCACGTCACGCAGCACTCAAGTGCTGCGACCGCCTTCACGTCTTTTTATTTGTATAGCACCCTGCAATGCCAGCAAAGGAGCAGCAAGCTTCAGATGCCCCGAACTGATCAAGTAAGCTACTGGATCGAATACCTTTAAATGACCGCTGTATCTCCAGTTCTTGCGATGCATACTGCAAGCCTGGTCTTTGCCGTGTTGCCATAAAGTAACGCGGCAGCTCGAGCAGGAATTACCGTCCTTCCCAACAGAGGTAATGTGAGTTATCCAACAAAAGCACTCCTACACGCCGTCTTAAAATACTGCATGTTGTACCCTCAGAACTGGCCTTTCCCTTAATTAGCACCTCGTCTTGTTCTCCCCAGCCGGCTTCTTCGAGCACAACCCGCTATTTAAGCCTGCCTCCGTGCGTGACTTCAACCAAGACTTTTTCTAATGTCACGCACCCGGAAAAGCTGAGGTTGGTCCAGCTGCACCTCCAGTAGCTGTGAGTAGGAGACAGTATTTGTTTGCTGGTTTCTGTCCCTTTGTAGAAATAACCCAGCTCCCTCTTGGAGCAGATTGGCAGCAGTGCCTTTGAGTTTCATTCTGTGCCTCTGCTTTTGCTTCAGGTACAAATCAACCACAGCAGGCCTTTGCCGCCTGCTGTACCTCGATCCATCAGATATTATCCGTAAGCGCCACACACAATTTTGCGGCAGTTCGGTAAACAGCGTACGCGGCTGCTGTGCTCCGGGGGAGTCAGAGCCCTAGAAATGAGCTGTTTCTAAACGGCAGGGTATAAACTAGGCCTTTCTTTACTCAGCCGAAGCACATAAAGCAACTTATTGCTGGAAATATTTCTCTCCGGCCTTTTCTTCACTGCAAAAAGAGGCACATTCTGAATGCCTGTTAGAGATCCAAACCGCATATTTGCTTTATTTATCGTGGTATTTTAATCTGCTAGCTCCTGTGATGCGAATACAAATGAAAAAGGCACCTTTTCCCACGCGTGGTTTTGTTCTTGGTGTATCCACTGCAGCAGCTTTATCTCTGGAAAACCCAAAACCCGCCTTTTTGCTTTACTTTTTTTTTTAACCTATTAGGAAAAAATCTTTACATTTCTTGGCGCTGGAATCCGCTAATAATCGTGCACCTGCATGCCCCACTAAAGAAGGCAGCGTGGGATGGAAACCTCTCCTGGGCTCGTCTGCCTTTAGGAGCTGGGCGTGAGGGAGGAGTTACGCTGGACACCCGGACACCGGTCCCTGGGGTCACAGCTGGCTCCGGCCGAGCGCCGGCCCCGCTTTCCCCCGTCTCTCACCGCCTGTGGGCTCATGATGGGAAGCAGCTGGCATGGCGGGAGTTCGACTTGTCCCTGTGCTGCGGCAGCCCCTGGCATCAGAAAAGCACAAGCACAGGTTTGCTGCTGAAACCTCCAGCCCTTCCTCCGGTTGAGCCCCGGGTTAAGCAGTAGGAGCCTCCTCCGGCGCGTCTGAATGGTGTCACAAACGGGAAGTGGACTCCAACTGTGTTTTCGATGGCTGATGGCAGAAGCCTTGCTGTGCCTCACCTTCCCACCCGCACCTTCCCACCATGTCCAGGGAAGGGTTTGTCCTTTTTACATTATTTTTAGTTGCCACCACTGGCCTTATCCTGGGTGAATCCCTCAACTTGGTTTTTGAACCTCGGGTTTTGCCCCCTGAGGCAACATGTTTATAGAGCAGTGGTGGGCTGAGTGAGGACCCGCTTCTTCTGGTTTACATTAACCCGAGTGGCAGGTCACTTTCTGTGTGTCCCTTCTAGGGGGACTAGGGATTTTATAGTCCTTATACCCCTTCCTCTCCTTCATTTCTCATTTCCAAGCAGAAGAATATAGTCTTTCTCATACGAAGCCTTTCTATGCCTCTGTGTTCATCCCCCTCACTTTTTTCTTTATATTTTCTATCCCTCATATATATATATATAGATAGATAGATAGATATACATTTGAAAGAACTGATCAGAGCAGTGCTTGGTACCCAATGCATGCACATGCGCAGGCTTGTTGCTGTCACAGAATGGTATTTCCTCTCCTCGCCCCTAACTTTGCTTCCCTTGCAACTGTCACTTCCCTCTCAGCTGGCACTTGGTGATTCCCAGTGCCTTTGAGCTCTCGGTCCTGAGTGCCCACGACTGGCCCAGTGCCACCGCCGTGGATGGAGAGCTGTGCCCACGCGTGGGGGGTGGTGGGGCCGGCACTGTGTGTGCGCTGATGAACTTCATCTCTCCATCACTACCCAGCTGGACACCACGGGGCTGTGATCTGCAGCTCTCCCAGCACCAGAGCGGGTGGTCCTCTCTGTCCCCGACCAGGCCCCTTGTCAGGACCTGCTCTGTGTTGTCCTCTCAAAGGCCGGGCAGTGGCTGCTGAGGGCAGGCGCTGGTGGGCGGTAGGAGAACACAAAGAAGGCAGCGTCTGGCATGGTCCAGCTGCGCTCATAGGCAGTCCCAGCACTCGGGTGTTTTATCACCTTCCAGAAAGGAAGGATCAAAAATGGTTTTAAACTAGAGCAGGGTAGGTTTAGATTAGACATTAGGAAGAAGTTCTTTACAATGACAGTGGTGAAACACTGGAACAGGTTGCCCAGAGAGGTGGTGGAGGCCCCATCCCTGGAGACATTCAAGGCCAGGCTTGATGAGGCTCTGAGCAACCTGATCTAGTTGAAGATGTCCCTGCTTACTGCAGGGGGGTTGGACTAGATGACCTTTAAAGGTCCCTTCCAACCCAAAACATTCTGTGATTCTGTGATTCTGTGTCACTCATGGTCCCTTTTCCTTGCGCTGTCTGGGAGGAGCACGGTCCAGATGAGCTTGTGACACGACAGCAAAGTGCCCCCGGCCCATATGGGAAAGGGGAACGTGGAATTTGGGCAGGAGCCAACCAGTGCTGCCGGGCCGAACTCTTTGATCGTATCTCGAAACGATTAGGATGCTGAGGTAAAACTGATCTGTGCTGCTGAGCGGTGCGTAACCACAGAGGCTGGCTGGGCAGGGGGGGCTGCGCAGGAAGGAGATCTGCTCCTCCGGGCCCTGAGCGGCCGCCGCTGCCCGTGTGCCTGAGGAACGCCATGTCTGTGTTCGCAGCCTGGCTTCTTCCCACCTGATCCTCCTAATCCACCAAGCCCCTGGGGTAAAAACACCCCAGCTCACAGGAAAAACCAAGACCAAACAGCTCAAGCCACAAGAATTTGTCATCGCTGTAATATCGAGCCAGCAGGCAACCTTTTGCAGTGCAAGCTGCTGCGCAGGAATAGCCAACGTTTGCTCGTAGAGCAAGTAACGTGAGAGCTGAGTCAGTATGGTGCCTGTCCTCCCAGCCCCTGCGCCTCTGGACGGGTTGGTTTGTGGTGATAATTACACCTTGTACAAAGGACCATGCTCTCCCCAGCCTGCCCCCTTCAACCAAGCCTTCACCGAGCTTTTGGTCTTATTTTGTGAAGACCTTGACTCCTCCTAAGTGCTGCCACTTTAAGTGTTTCAAGAAGGCTCTGCCATGCAGGTCTGGGTTGCCTTCGGATGCCCCAACACCCCCTGGGAGGAGAGAGACACCTCTGAAGGGTGGCTTTGTCCCCGGGGAGCTCAATCGCTCCTTGAGGGGTCCCCTCTTACCCCGACACGGGATGGTCCCAGCTGTGCGTTCAGCGCCTGGTAGTAGGTGGGATGAATCCAGGCTCTTTCCGAGTGCCAGAGAAAGAAGTGTCCCATCCCTTTTGGCACAAGGCCAGGCACTGGATTCTTCCAGAGAAAAATAAATCTTCGGGGTTAATTAATACTTCCCTTACACTAGCACAAATCTGCCGGAGTCATTAGAGCAAAGCAGCAAACGGAAAGGACAGTCACTCGTCTTATTCTGAGCGAAGAGAAGGTCTCCAGAGGATTTTTTTCCTTAATTTTGATTCTTTCCCTTTTGATTTTAATTTAAGCATTTTCTCAACAAATAAAGACTTCCAAATACAATTTGCTCTGCATGAATGAATCACTGTCATGCTTTTTCTGCCTTGCCTTCAAGTAATGTTATAGGATGAACAATGTCGCCCATGCTGAGTAAATACAAAATAATGAAGAAAATGAAGTGAAATAAGTGAATCTCGCTATCCGTTTTCAGCTGAGATGACCGTAAGACAGAGGCAGGACTCAGGTGTGTGGCCTCCAACCAAAAAATCTCCCTGAAAAGCGGGAGCAAGCCTCACGTGCCTCTCCTGCACGCAGGCAGCAGACTCACGTGTTGCAAAACCCGAGGACTTATAATAAATCAGACAGGAGGAGAAAATGCAGCTCCGTTTTCCCTGCCGTGGAGGTGGCCGCTGCCTCGGCTGCTGCGGGGGAATCGTGCGAAGCGGAGCAGCGGGGCAAGCTCCAGGAGAACTCTGAGCCTGTTACGTAGCTAACTCCTGCATGAGCAATTGGCATCAGGCTGGCAAGAGGTCAGCTGTGAGAAAGGAACGGAAGACTGACTGGCTTCATTATGGGGATTTGTTCGGTTTTTCATTTATTTTGTTTTCATCTGGGCTGCTTATGCTTTTTTTCTCTTTTCCTTTTTTTTTCTGCCATGTGCACCTACGGCTTTTTCTCTCTCTCCTTCTCTCCCTACCTCACCTGTCCCTGACAAGCAGATGTTATGCTCTGTCAACTCATCCTGCTGCAACGATTTCGTCATCCCATGAAACCAAATCTGGAAAAAACCTTTGGGAGAGCTGACCCTGGAGGAGCTCACGAGAGACCATGCAGGGGTGGCCTCCAGGGGAGAGCAGCTCCAGCAAGACTTGACTCCCCCCAGATCCTCTCCTCAATCGTTCCTGCCTCTACCTCATAGCGCTTTGATGGGGTAAACCCCTTCGGTCGCAGATGGCCTGCTGGCACGTGTTGGTTGTGATAAACCCACGACAATTGTATGTTGCGCAGGCAGCGCTCGCCTCGGCGTTCGCAAGGGGCTGTTGTGCCCATGCTGGAGAGCACAGGCTGGATGGGGCTGGTGGTCCAGCTCTCGGACCAGGCCACCGGCTCACTGGTTTCTCCTCCTGAGGTGATCGCACACTCCGCGTGGCCCAAAGCAACATCTTTGGTCTCACAGGAGGGATGCAGAGCTCCGGCGGTGGCCTCCCCCAGCCTGCCTGCACCTCTGCCACCAGGTCTCCAGAGAAGGGCTGCTGCAGGCGCTGGGGACCCCGCTCCACCTGGATTCGAATAAATCTTGTCATAGAATCATAGAATTGCCTAGGTTGTAAGGGACCTCTGAGATCATCTAGTCCAACCATCAACCTAACCCTGACAAAAACCATCACTAAACCATATCTCTAAGCACCACATCTACCCATCTTTTAAATACCTCCAGGGATGGTGCCTCAACCAGTTCCCTGGGCAGCCTGTTCCAATGCTTAATAACCCTTTCAGTGTAAAAATTTTTCCTAATATCCAATCTAAACCTCCCCTGGCGCAACTTGAGGCCGTTTCCTCTTGTCCTTCATGCCCGGGAAAGACAACTGCAAAGGACGTCTCGCATTGCAAGATGCAGCAAACCCCTTCATTCCCCTGTCCTCCTGCATGGCTGCAGACCTGTCCCACCTCGCGCTTCCATCCGTTTTAATGTCTGTCCCCGTCTGTACATAATAAAAGCATCCGTTCCCTGAGACAACTTCTGAAGAAGCTGCGGATGTGTGGATTCATTGAAATGACTCGGGGGTTTCCCTCAATGCACTATGCAGATTTACTTTCCCATTTGCTAATTAGGGCCACGGCGATGGCACAAGCATTAGTCGTCCTCAGGCAGAAATTGCTGCACAGCTCGTGGGTGCTGGGGTTCGTTTATGTCCCCTAGCACGGACCTGACGGTCGGTGCGGATCAGGCAAGCTCTAGGGGACCTCTGCCCATCAGTGCCCGGGCGTCCGGCCACGCAGCTGAACATCCAGCTTGGTGCTTCCTTCAGCTGACAGGTGCCTTCCCGCAGGGGAAGGAGAGGAGTGAAAACTGCTCTTTCTGCTGTGTCACCTCGGCTTCGCTGAGGCATTGGCTGCCGGAGCGAGCCGTGGGCCTGGCAGAGGGGCAGGACACGCTGCGCTCCGGCAGGCGGCCAGCACGTCTGCAGCTGCCAGCTGGGGCTTACTCATGGCCAGCCCCGTCATCCTGGGACACCTCAGCAGATCCGAGGCAGCCTGGATGGGGGTGTGCCATCACCGTTTGACGGGGCGCTGCTGAATTAGCCAGGGGATTCATATACTATGGCCACCGGGCACAAGGAGCATGTCACCTGCTGCACCCAGACTCAGACCTGTTCGCCAGAGTAATGGGAGAGGGGCCTTCTGGTGGGGTGGCTTCCCCCATCTCCGCACGGGAGAGGCTCGGCACCCATCCGGGTCTGTCACAGGAGAGGATCGGCACCCATCTGGGCCTGGTGGGACCCATGCAAGCAACATGCATCCGTAAAATCCTCCCACCCCTGGGCACAAGCTGCTGTGGACCACACACAGGAAGAGTGTGTGTGTGTCTCCGGTCCAGGAGAAATAACACCAAACCTCTGGCTGCCTCTTGTGCTGTGAAAATATGTCTGTGCTGGCCTGAGAGCAGTCACTCAGCCTCCTCTGAACCTTTTGCCTTCAGCCTCTGCTTTCCGCAGCCGGTTCTCACTCAGAGCTGGGCTCGTGGTCCTTGACAGCTGAGGCCAGTGGCCTGGACTGGCTTCAGAGTCTGCAGAGGCACAAAAAATCACAGCTGAGCAAAAGCAGCAGCTGCCCCCTCTGTCCTGAGCCCCAGCTGACTTCTGCTTTGCTCTCTCCAGATGCTCTACTGATGGTGTTTGCCGTTGCCAATTTTTCTTCGCTTCTTTCTCTCCCTTGTCTCTAAGGAATTACTTCTTTGCCATTATTGTTGCCCAACTGCTTTGTAGTCACCTTGAGCACCCTCGTTATTTTCTTGTAAAGAAGAGCCCAAAGGGTTTCAGTTTTCCTTTTAATGCCAGCCATACCGGCTGAAGGCACCTGCCCAGGCTGTTGGTGCTTCAGGAGGGCTCAGCTGTCCAGATGTGCATTTCCTCCAGAGCTTGAAAATGGGAATGCCACACTGGGCTTGTTCCGTCTTTTGGGCTTTCAGTAGGAATATGGATCTTCTGCTTCTGCTGGCTGGTTGTGGGGTTTTTTTTGACGTTGCAGCCTGTTTTGTGCTGTGCTCTGATGGTGTTGATGCAGCATCAGACCCTGAAGGGGCATCCACCCTGGTGTTGGGTGTGTAGCCCCGATCTCAGCTCTGTTGCTTCTCCCTCTGCTTGGCCGGTCTGAGTCCTCACCATCAGGGCGAGCAACCACCGCATCTGCAGCCTCCCAACCCGGAGCAGTGTCTCCAAGGGCTGTGTGGCTGGTGTGGCTCACAGCCACCTGCCCAGGGCTAAGGGGTGCTTCAGGTCCACCCCAGGCACCACGTAGCACCCCCCGCAGCAAGGGGCAGTGGCCACGGGTGCAGAAACTGGCTGTCACGCTCTCGGAGAGGGTGACTCACCCACAGTCATGCTCATTTTACCCCTTTGAAGCTCAGCCCAGACTGTGGCTCCTAAAAATAACTGTATCTGGAAGGCAGGATCCTCGGGGACATCTCCTGGCTGGGATCGGGGGTTACTGAGGCAGCCGCATCTCCTGACCGACTGCCCAAGTGCTGGTGGTTTTAGTGCTGCTCTCGGGACCTCCGGAGCAGAGTCATCCTCCAGTATAGAGCACCTGGCACATGCCAGCCCTGCAGACATGGCCTCCTTTCAGCAGAGATGCAGATTGCCCAGGAAGAGGAGAGCAGGCTAAACATTCCCTCCCGGCACAGGCTGATCCCTGCCAGACCATCCACTGCCAGGAAAATGAGCCGCTGGTATCTGGTTTACCCCTAGACCCAGTGTGAGACAAGAAAAACCCAACCAAAGAAACACCCCCTGAGAAACTAATCCACCTCCAAAAATATACCCCGGACAAAAGAGGACAGGCTCAGGGGGTTCTTGGCTGCATGCGTCACTTTAGCAGGTGAAAAGGAAAAAAAAAAATTATAAACCTCGGGGTGGCGACACCGTGAGGGATGTGGGGTGCTGCGGGGCTCCCCCCCAGGCACAGCGGGAGGGTGAGCGGTCCCCAGGTGAAAACAGAGCCCCGGCACTTGGGTTTCACTGCGGCGGGGTTTGCCAAGGCCACCCGTGGTCCCTGCCAGCGCTTGTCCTCGTCCTCGGCACGCGTCTCCTTCCAGGGTTGCTTACGCTGGCTTTTCCCTTTCAGGTTGGAAAAAAAAAAAAAAAGATAAATCCATCTCTTTCTGCCTCGCAGGGCTCTGCAGTTCCCTCACGTTTCTTGCGATTTGGGACAGGGGCGGATATCACGAATTAACAGGAATAACCAAAGGCGTTTCCACAGCTCAGACTATTCAGGGAGCTGCCATTGGCATAATTTTTATGAAATACTGAGTCAGAGCCCCGCGGCTGAACAATGCTACAGGTGACCACAGGTGAAAGGAAAATCCGCACACGTGGGTGTGAAAATTGGACGCACAAAGAAGCTGTGTTGAGGCCGGTGTCCCCCACCACCTGGCCGGGGACCCATGCGGCTGCGCTGGAGGGAAGAGAGCCCGGGGAGGAGCTGGTGCCGCCTCTGCCTGCAAAGAGTAATCTGCGTAGAAGAGCAAGAAAACTCTTTCCCTGTTTTTACCCTCTTTTGATATTTCTGCAGAATTGAAATCAGTCAGAAACCGCAGCAGGCTTCTTCTGAGGGTGAGCCATTTAATTCTGGCTCAAGGAAACCAGCGTCTTCAGCAGCGGCCGCCCCACAGTCTGACATGAGCCCTCTGTTCAAACCTTGCCTCTCCTCTGACCTTAGACCACGGCAGCGGCAATAGCCTGCTTGGCACTGCGTGCTTCTTCACAGAAATGTGGTGGTAAATATGAAAATGGTGGGCAAAGACACCCACTGTTTCCATCCAATGGAAACACCATTGCGAGTAATTAAAAATGAATAAAATCTCACTTGTCCGCATTTTCCCTGCTGCTTCCTGGGGGAGATGGCAGCAGAGGAGAAGGGCACTGGCTGTGCTCCGAGCCTGCTTTTGTTCTGAAGGCTTCCAACAACAACTGGGGTTTATTTTTGTCCATAATGATGACTCCTGTCCTGCTCTGAACTTAGCAGTGTTAAGCCCAAACAACTGGGATGTCCTCGCTCAAGACTGCGGCGTTTTGTTCTCATTGACTCATCTCACTGCCAAGCAGATATTGTTGCCGTCGTTGTTGTTGTTAATGATCGCTAGCTACCATTAGGCAGTAAGATGTATTTTTAAGGCAGCTACCTCTATAAACACAGAATTATTGGGTTGGGGGTGGGACACATCAAACTTCACCGTATTCTTTGCAGACGCAGACTGTGGGCTGCAACCTGTCCCCTTCTGCCGGGGCAGGTGGTTCCTCCCTGGCCACAGAGACCAACATGCACAGCTTTCGGCTCTCCTCCTCTTCCATCCCTGCTAAAACAGCAGCCACAAAACCTCTAAGGAGCCCTTTCCTTTCCTCGTGCAGCTTTTCAGGTGCTCTGCCCATGGCCACGCAGCGCCAGAAAGTGGAGCTCGAGCAGGGACAGTGTGAGCCGTTGGGATTTAAGGTTGGTGCTTAAAGGGCTGGGTTTCTCCTCGTCCCAGGGAACTGCTCGGGGAAGGAACCAGTTTGAAAAAACATCAGGTTTGTGGTGTCTGAGCTACATCCTCCCACAAAACCCCGAGTGCTCAGCGACCACAGTGAGTGGGCACAAACCACGTCCAGTGGCCTGGTCCTACCTCACACGTCCCTGAGGTCTGCTGCCATCCCACCCCACTCCTCCTGCAGCCTGGGCCTGGGCAATGCTTCATATGGGTATAAACAAACTCCTCCATATGTTATATATATATGAGGGCACACATTAGCACAGGCACATCATTGTACACACCACCTAAGTACCTGCTTTGATCCACAGCAGACAAAAACCCCATGCAAATAGTTGGCTAAAATGGTCAACCTCTGGTTTTGCCCTTGTGCTCCCCCTACTACAAGTGGTACTCTTAGAAATGTCCCCAGGCACGTCTCCAGGAGCATTTTCCAGACTATTGCCACAGAAAATAGGATAAAATGCCCACATTTTAGCTTCTGGGGAGCCTCTGTACAGTGGCTTGGCTTCGGAAACATCTATTATGGAAGGCCCCTTGGGCTGGACACGTCATACCTTTGTCACCCAAACTTTGCTGGAAAAGTCATTTCAGATGATTAAGATTTCAAATAAGCTAAGCATTTGTCAGAGTAATTAATACTTCACTAGAATGAGCAGACATTTCCCCATTTCAGCGAGATAGCTGTGGATCAGGACCATATTTACTAGAGACTAATCTTCCAGTACCCATTGAAAGTGAAGTGCAGTCAAATGTTGTCTTATAAAAGAAACACATTTGTCACTTGAATGTATTTTCAATGCGTGACGTTAATCTTTCTCACATGAGAACTATTAAGTAAATTACTGCTAATTAAAATAATTTTCTAGACAAAGAAGTTTGTTACATTTCTCTTGCTCAGGTGAGGCTCAGAAATGACACGAAATGAAACCTGAAGCACGGAAGCGGGGAGAGAAGCCTGTTGGGAGAGGCGTCGCGGAGGGACACAACGATGAGCAGAGGCTGAAGCAATGAAACCCTTAAACTGACACACAGAGAGGAGCTTTGTATCATCCCTACGGAGCTACCAGGAAAAATCTCACCCACCTGAGGCTGCATTTTTTTGCCCACACTGCCACAAACCTGGAGCCCTTGGAGATGTCACACATGGTACCCCAGCCCCTCTTCCCATGAATTCATGGAGGAATTTCCCAGTAGGAAGACTGGGTAAAGCATCCAGACCTTGTTCCTGCTTTTTGACTGGATGCGAAAGGGGCTACTCTGTCGATGGAAGAAAAAAACCCAAAAGACTGTTTTTTTAAAAAAAACATTTATTTAGGGTCTTTTTGCACCAGGGAATGTTTTCCTGTTCGTGAGCTGGTCACAGCCCTTCTGAAGCTTGCTACTGCCTCTCAGCACATCTGAACCGATTTCTGATGAGGAGTTGTATGCAAATATTAAAACAAAAATAGAGGCTTTTGCTGCAGTCCCGTACCTTTGCTGGAAAACTCTCAGACAAAGCAAGTTGAATACTGGAATTTTTCCAGCAGCGCTTTCAGCACTTTCCTGACATGAAAGTGATGCGGAAAAAAAAAGTATTTTCAAGGACACTTGAGCGAAGTGCATCAGTCTGTGTCATCTTTTCAGTTGAAATTCCCCAAACAGAATAATTTACGATTTTTTTTCGCATAACCTGATGACTGCCAGAAGTCTCTCCACATCAGCTTTGCAGAAGGTTGTGGATATTCTCATAAAACATACATATAAAACGGGCCAGATCATGTTCAGATCACAACCTCTAGGAGAACAAATGCTTGTTTTGCAGGGCGTTTTGCCACAAAATAACAAGCACTAAAGAGAAATGTAATACAGAGGATCAGCAACCTAACA
>VYZM01013891.1:205203-250326 GCA_013398915.1 Dromas ardeola | reverse complement strand
CTAACAAAAAAAAAAAAAAAAAAGCAGGAAAGATCACTAACGTGACATTCAGAAAACGTATTCTGACTAAAGACTACAGAACAGCTGCTGCAGCATCTGCATTTGCATACCACAAATTAAAATAAAAAAAAAAATCAACTGAGCTGTCATCTGCTCCCAGTCATCGGAGCACAGCCTTGCTGTTTCCTCTGTGCTTGGGGTAAGCTGCCCTGATTTTGGGACACGGCTTGTGACAGGAGGACAAAGTTTTAGCTGACACCAGCTACCCTGATGCCCTCGGCACCGGGCACTGCCAGTGAGGTGCTGAGGGACGAGGGGCACAAGCCGCAAATCCCCCCAGGCGATATTTTTGAACGGCACTGGTAATGTACAAGGGCAGAAACATGGATCCTTAGATCGTAGATCTTCCAAGGGGCAAGTTCCTGACAGGATCTTCCTGTCTCCTCACAGTTGTCTGGGACCATCATCAATCAACTCTCTCCACCTACATAAAAGCGCAGTTTCACTAACAGTATACTAGTTGGCTTATCTATTTTACTCTTACCTGCTTGCCTGTGATGCCCGACTGCCGGAAACTCAACCTGGTCTAGTGGGAGGAGTCCCTGCCCATGGCAGGTGGGGTGAAACTAGATGATCTTTAAGGTCCCTTCCAACCCAAACCATTCTATGGTTCTATGAACTCTGCTTGGCAGAAGGGCTGCTGCACCCTGAGCCATGCAGAGGCTTTTTATGCAGCCTCTCACCTTAATGAAGTCCAGAAGGGGTGAGCTATTAATTCATTGATTTATTGTATGTGGTCATACGTGGAGAGCAAGATCTCAGGCAAATTCGGGGCCAGATGTACAAACACCTCTTTGGAAGCAGCTCATGGCCCAAAGGGACTAGTCTAAGCAGATCAGCCAAAGTATTAAGGACAGTGAAGTTTTGGGAGGGTTTGTCTCCATTTTGCAGCTTTGGAGCTTATAGAACTCCCTGCAGAGAATATGGGAAGTGTTTGGTGAGGCTGGAGGTTGAATTTATGTTGCTTGAACCCTTCTCTGACTTCAGCAGGAAGGCCACCCACAAATCTGAAGTGATAATGAACACAGAAATAAAACCAGCCCGGTTTTGCCCGTTGCTCTTGCGCTCCACAGCACACCTCTGGGCACCGGCATGGGGTGCTGTGTGTCACGGCATCAGGAGAGCGAGCGCCCAGCTTCTGTACAGCACCGGCAACGGCAAAGCAATAAATCTCTTGAGACATCAATTACCATTCACAGTCATAAAACGAGAAGGGTCGGCCATAAAATAAAGAGCTCTTATTTATGATGGATGTGTCTCAACCAGAGCTTTCTGCTTGCCTGCAAATCAGAGCGTATGGATACTTCAATGGAAAACCCTCAGCTGAGTATGGAAAGATCCCATTTAGGGTGACTATAGGACTGAGTTTCTAGAGGAGGATTTGCCCAGTGTGTGATTTGGCCCATGTTGCTCACCCGGCATGGGGCAACAGCTACCTGGTCACCCATTTTTGTGACATCAAACGTCACAGTTGCCCCTGCTGTGAAAAAATCCTTATGAACCACGTTGCTGGCATGGGACAGCCCATAAAGGCTGGTCCCAGACTGGCTTTGATGTGTCACCAGTATGTGTGCTGGAGCCACCCCCAGCCATCCCAGGGGGGTGTCCCCAGCGTTCAGATTAGGGTGTTGAGGACCCCACACTTCTGAGCTCCTCAGCCTTTGAGCCACAGTCCCGGAGACACCAGCCTGATGGGGACATTTGCTCTGAGCCACCTCTGTGGTGTTGAGATGCTCGGCTGCAGTATCAACCATGGCCGAGAGTGGCCGGTGCAGCTTCACTCATCTTGCTCCTACATGCCGAAGAGTAGCCCAGAACATCCACACATCAAAGTTTTGTAGATACTTCTCCTCCAATGTTTCCAGGGTTGGTTGCACCCAGGCGTTTATGTCAGGCCTCTGTTGCTTCTGCAGGATGAGGGACATTTGAGGAACATCTCCAAGGGACATTTTACGGTCACCAGGGGACTTGACTTTGCTGGATTTGGAGGCTACAGCCTTGCCAAGGGCCTTTCCTGCATGCCAGGCTGCAAACGGGCTCTTTGTAGAAAGACAGGATTTTACTTCAGGCTGTTGCTAACTGATGCAATAAGCAAAATTGTTGAAACATCTACACTAGATGATTTTTCTGCCCAAGCCTAATAAGAATCTGAAGTTATGAGGCTTTCAATATGTATCTTGAAAACAAGTCACTCACTCACACAGTTTGCAGAGCAGCCAGTACTGAGTGTGTTGCTAGCCCAACCTCTGGCAAGCAAAGTCTCTCTCCCACCACAGTTTTGGTTTGGCATCTGAGGAGGAATGGGTTTGTGCTATAGTTTTTAAGCCTGGTTGGATTTAATGTGTTGGTTTTTCCTCTCTGTGTCAGATGCTGAAATCCACAGAGGACTCCAGCCTGGGTTTTTGCAGAGTGACGATTTCACCCGTGCGATCCCATCCTCGTCTTTTTTCCTCCCTCTCACTGATGGTGGAGGCAAAAGTATTGGCTTTGTCCTTCCTCGCTCCTGCTGCTCCTGCCCAACCAGGAAAGTTCAGCAGCGACTTCAAGGAAAATCAGAAAGGCCCCGGGCGGCTTTTCTTTGTTAGTTCTGGCTCCGACTCTGGCAAACTGGGAGCGGAGCTGAGCTGCCATCTGGAGCTCCCACTGCCCGGCCAGGAGCTGCCTCCCCCAGGGTCCATCTGCAGGAGCTCCGTCTGATGCCCAGTGCCGCAGCAGTGACATTGGGATGGAGCTAGACCAGATTTGCCTCTTTATTCATGAGATGGCACGTTTAGCCAAAACAAGGACCCACTGGGGACACGGGGCGGGACGCCTGGGCTCATACCCCTGGTTTCTTCATCCTTGCAGCGAGGACGAGGTCTGGCGCTGCCTGGACCGAGGGCCCGGCTGAGCACAGCCCCGCGCTGCACGAGTCAAGGGCACCGAGGCAGATCGCAAGTTCTCTCTTTGCAGGGCACCCAGGCTTTAAAAATTCATCCCGTTTCTCTCATTGCGTATTCAGCACCTCTATACGCAATAGCTGCATTCAGTGCAGCCTAAAGTGTTTCTTTAAAAGGTGTGGGATCCATCAGTTTACTCTAGTTAAAAATGAAAGGCCTAAAAATGGAAATTTTTGAAGCGGCTGCAGCAGAACGTAGACCATCATCATCAGCTTTGCGCCAATGCTGCCCGTGCTGGTACCGTTCTTTCCTCGCGGTGACTCTGTGCAGCGAGCAGCGTGCCCACTTTGGCTGTTCGCTAGCCCTCTGGTTCTCAGAGGTAATGGATCATCAGTGGCATCAGAGGCTTTTCTAAAATTGGTTCAGGCTATATAAAGGAAGGGCAGAGGCAGAGAGAGGAATGAAAAAGTGACAAGCTGGTGACATGTTCATTCAGCTCCTCTTTCTCTACAAATGAAGAAGCGTGTAACTGAATTTAAAAGGGACTGCTGAAAAAAAGGCAGGCAGAGACCATTAATAATGAATCACCCAAGGAGATGAGCATCCAGCAACGAACTTTTGGGAGAATTAATATCTCTTGTTGTTACTGGGTTATCTCCAATCCCAACCATAGCGGGGCTGTGTGCCAGTGATGGCCCCTACCCCAAAAGGTTTGCAATCTAAGTAGGAAAAGCAGATGGGGAGGGAGGAGATGTCCATGCCACCTTTTTCCTTGCTTTGCCCGGCACTGACTGTGATGTTGTCAGGCCGCTCGGCTCCACAGAGTGAGCAGAACCCCTGGAGCTGGCGCTGTGACACGCCGGGTGTCCCGGCACTGCTCCGGTGCCACTGCAGCGCTTCTGGTGCCGGGCAGCTCGTGCCCAGCTGCAAAAAGGGTGCCAGCATCCCTTGGGAAGCAGACCCAAGACGACAGGTTCCCGTTGACTTTGGCTCAATGTGTACAGGGGATGGCGGCTCCCCAGGAAATCGGGCACTTGGAAGGAACAAAAAAAGTTTGTTCCTGCCCGCTGGCTTGCAAACGCTTGAGTTCTCTCTGTCCGGCCACAAACGCCACTTGCGCTGCAAAGAGGCAAAACATCACAGGCAGCTTTTTGCAAAAATGTTAAGTTTCCCTCTTAAATTACAACCACAGCTCACAACTATCTCCTCACCTCTGACATGCAGCACGTATGGCTTGAGCTGCTCGGGGTTTGGAGTCTGGATCTTCTGCCACGAGCCCCGTCCACCCCTTCCTTCTCACTCGCCCTCCCCAAGCACTCCTGCCCGCTGCCTCCTTCTCGGCAGCTATTTATCAAAGTGCAAGCTGAGCTGCCAAATGAGAATGAATAAATATTAGCGTGGGAATATTTTCTAGCCCTGAAGGCTCTGATCCTGCGGTTTTCGTTTACATGAAGGCAGCGGGAGCAGTCATGCGTTTGGGGGCTGTGGGAGCGGGCCCAATGGGTGCCGTGCCCCCCCCTTTCGTTCCTCTGCAGGGGGACAAAAAGGCACTTCGCCATTGGCCAAACGTGGTTTTTCTAAGACTCAGCACTGCAAAGAAATTATCTCGAAGGTGGGTCAGGCTGCACAGTGTGTTTTGGTCAAGGGCTAGGAGCATGGAAGCAATAACAGAGAAGATCATATAAACTAGACTATAGGGCATAGTAGAGTATACAGTACATATTTATATGACTATAAACTGAAAAGGGTAAAGAGGCTGTGAGGAGGTGGCAGGGAAGAGCTCTGCCTGTGTGCTCACTCTTGTTCCTTTTTGTCATATCATTTATTCATCACAAATGATGCTCTTCAGCATCTGCCTCTTCGGCTTGGGGGAATTCTTTTACGGCACCTTCAAACCATTTAAGTAATGCTCATTTCCATTTGAAAGGTGGCGAGGCGCTGGAGGTGGGTGCAGCACTGCACACCCAGTGCAGTGACCTGCCGGGGGGGGGGACACTCTCTGGTGGGGAAGGACCTTCTTCACGCTTTGCCCTGATGTCTCCCTGTGCTGGTCCCTCAGAGCACCATCTCCACAAATGTCCCAGAGGTGCCTGCACCACTGCCCCTGCAAAGTGGCCTGCTGCCCACATGGCTGGGACAGCGCGCTGGCTCGGGTGACCGGGCTGTGCAGTGGGTCAGGCTCCAGCATTTGACACATGGTTTTTCAGCCCCACATCTGGGCCCTGGGAAGGTGGCCCTGCGCAGAGGACATCCAACATAACTGGGATGGTATGCTGTCGTCCCAATCATCATTCCTCCCTTTGCACAAACTCCATCCGTAACTCCAACAAGGAGGTGGTCCTTTTCTCTTCTCTGGCTCGGTCTCCTCTGCCACAGGGTGCTGGTGTCTGCAGCACTGCGTGCCCTCTCCTTCTCCCTGTCTTCACGTGGCTCCAAGGAGCCACACACCTTCTCATCCTCCCTGGGAAAGCGCTGGCCTTACTGACATAGAGGGGTCAACAACTCACTTGTGCATGTTTTCCTTCACTTTCCCTGTTTCTGAGGTGGCATTGTACTTGGTCACCACCAGTCAAAGCCTGTAGCAGCACTGGCTTTCCTTTTGCAGTGACCCCGAGAAGCAGCCTGGTGGAAAAACTGTATCCCTGCAAAAGCTTTCAGCCTATTATCCTAATTGTCAACAAAATAGACCAGATTTGGGACTAAGGAAGAAGATGTCGCTGACCCAGAAGCCAGCATAGAATCGTAGAATGGTTTGGGTTGGGAAAGACTTTTAAAGGTCATTTAGTCTGACCCTCCTGCAATGAGGATGCCCCCAGTCACATCAGCTCCCCAGATCATACAGGAGTGCATAAACTGTAACACCAGAATTTGCCAATGGTCTCGTATTTCTTCAGTAGTTACCTATTTCTGAAGCCACAGAAGACAAAAAAAGCCCCACATTGTAATGCTCTTGCGATAGTGGTACATATCTATATGACATAAGGGTACATTCCTTCCTGGTCCCAGCCAGCAATTGCAGTGTAGTGATAAAAACCCGTGGGGCTTTTATAATTATAAGACTGTGAAGGAACTCGGGAAAATATAGTGGATACTTTATAGACTTGGAAAATACATTCCTTGGTTGAAATGCTCATTAATAAAACTTATAGGCTGGTATTAATCACAGGAAATTGGCTAATCTCTGTGCAAGTTTTTATTTAATTACTAAGCATTATGTTTCAAAATCTAAGTTCTTGGGTAGCGTCTCTGCCCTCGGTGGATCTGAATCACTGTCAACAGCAGGGAAGGAAAGCAAGAAGATAGAAGAGCATCTGGCATGGAAAAAAAGGCATAAAATGCACTGCAAAATTTTGCAAAATAGCTTTCGCAGAATGAACTGGTCCCCACCAGAGACAAGCTTCCAGCTTAGTAAGGTTTCATAAGCTAATGGAGTTGTAGGGACCCAAAACGTGGTCCAAAGCCATCCAACTCAGTGAGATATTTCTCCCCTGGACTGAGAAAGGCTTTATATTCAATCTCAAATCCCGTCATGAACTTGCACGCAGGTCCTCCTAGCATGTGTGTTGACCCCTGAAATGTCAATTGGGGTTGGACTGACAGGAGTGGATGAATTCCTGTCCTTCTCCTGCCAGTCCCTGTGCTTTCCCCAGAGAGGCTGGAACAGGGGCTCCCGACATCTTCTGTGAGCCGAACTCATCACCTTGTCATCCCGGAGGCCAGCCACCAGCCATCACTTAGCTGGAGATGTCCCCCCCTCTGAGATCACACCTGACAACTCTGCTCCCAGAGTCAGGAGACAAATTGAAAATGCAGCGACAGCAAATAACTTCTACAAACTACAGAGCCGGCAAATATGTCAAAAGCATTTTGATATTGAACTCTCACTTGAAATCAATGATCCAAATGGGACTCAACTTGTTCCGTATTAAGGGCTAAGGGCAAACTTAATATTTCAGTCTTCATTCACACATGAGTTGGATGGACTTTATGAGTAATTGCTGTATGCAGCACTTTCCTGAATCATGCATTATTAAAATCCCACAACTGGAGAAATAAAAAAGGATGAGGCTTGTTCACCCATCCTCGTCCAGCTCCATGGCAGGAGGGGTGACCTCCGCATCTCCGCAGCTCAGCACCTTTGCCACACACTAAGCCCCTGGTCCCCTGCCCTGGCCTCTCCTGGGTGCAGTCCCAGAGTTTTCCCCCTTACCCTTTTGCGCTTTATTGCTGACATGAAAGGAGAGAGGCAATCCTTGCCCTCCCCCAGATTTCACTCCCGGAGTGGGACTGAGGGAAGGCTAGGAGGAAGCCAGGAGTATCCCAGCCACAGGTGGTGTTTTTCCTGCCGCCTGCTTTGAAGAATGTCCTTCTAAACCAAAGATAACCAGACGGAGCCACCTGTTGAAAGGGGAGCTCACCAGAAGGTAGTTTCTCCTTGCAGCCGCTCCCCAGTCCCAGGGTGACCCCTGAAGCACAAGCCAAATCCTGCCTTCGAGAGCAGCCCTGGCTCTCGCTCTTCCTGCTGCTTGCATGGGAGATCATTGTGTCACCGTCCCGCAGAGACATATTGTGGCACACAGCCTTCCTCTACAGGTTTTGCCTGGGCAGTCAGCAAGGTGCCAAGGCTAGAAAACGAGCCTCAGGAGCTGTGTATTTCACGTGATCGGGCTGCTAAATTGCAGCCCAGCAAAGCTATGTTGCTGCCCACGTGGTGTATGAAGTGTCTTGGAGGTCCTTTAGAGAAGGCTGTGGCCGTGTCACTTCTGGCACTGCAGATCCCGGGTCAATATGAAAACTAGTCTAGGAAACCATCAGGAAAAGCCTTGTGGTTTAAAAGTACCATGGACACCAAGCTGGGTATAAAATAAATGCAGGCCCAAGAATAGTGTCCCATTGGTCAAAATTCATGCTCTACGTGGAACACCGACCACAACACTGTGGGAATAAGCCCTGTTCCACTTCATGAAGCTATACAGGTCCTTCATCCTTCTGGTGTGAGTGGGTGCCGCTCTACAGAGAACCCGACGTCACGCCAGCATGTGCCAAGATTGCATGCTTCATCCAAAGTAGAAGATTCAAGTGTGGACCATGGCAGACGTGGCCACTAAAAGGTGCCGCCCATTGCAACCCTGGTCGAAACATCACGTGTTAAACAGTTGTAAGGGAAACCGTGCAGCTGGTGAGCCCTTCACACGGCATGCATTTTCAAGGAGATAAAACTAGTGTTCATGCATATTGACTTTGTGGAGCTTTTTGTGTTTCTGACGATTGGACAGGCCAGCAATCTCTGAAGCCCATTGGCACAACCCCTCATGAGGCTGCGGACGGGCCTTTTCTCAAGGCATCGGTGCACTCCTTGGGGTGGTGGGGACAAGGAGCTTTGTAGATGAAGCATCCTTCATCACCTTGTAGATGAAGGTGCCTCTCTTGCTTTTGTGCCTCAGTGACCAAGCTGCTTCTGAGTCAGATGTGCCACTCCAGGTACCCCATATGTGCTCGCTGCTTCTGAAATGACCCTCAAAAAGAATCAAAATGAGTTAAAAATACCAAGGCCAAACAGCAGCCTGTGAACACCTAGCTGCTCAGAGGAGAGGTGAAAGCTTCTGCAGTTGGACACCACCTCCTTTTTCCCCCAAAGGAGGCCAGGCACTAAGCTTGCAGCTGTGGTGGTGCCCCCCTGTGCTTTCCCTGGGGGATGATGTCCCTCCTGCCCTGTGCCCTACCCTTGGTAAGGCTTTGTGGCTCAGGCTGTGAGACAGCAGGCACCTCCTGGCTCCACCTCGGTGTCCAGTCCCGGCTGACCAGGGCTGACCACAACCCTACCTGCAGCATCCAGCAGCTCTTCAGAGAGCATCTCTCAGCTCATCACGTTGTCCTCACTCACACACACGCACCTATAACAGCAGTTAGCAGCCCATGTGGACCTCACAAAGAACTCCAGCTGCATAAAAACAACATACCCACTAATTATGAACGAACCAGCTCTGAGAACCTTGGACCACCCAAGTCTCCCCTGAAGCCCCAGCACCCCAGTTCCTCAGAACTGGTGGGATTATCCCCAGGGTCCCTTTACCCAGGGCATGAACTCCCTGTTGGTCCCCACCATCCTCTTCCAACACCTTTCCCACATATATCACCTTTCCTCTCACCTTCTCCAGCCCTTTGCAGCCATGCCTGCCTGCCTCGCTGGCCATGCTGGTACCAGTAACAGCAGGAACCTCCGCGGAAGAGGGCCTTGGCATGGGGTAGCTCTGGAAAAATAAAAAAACCATAACATACGCGTGGCTTTGCCCAGCCACTGCTCAGAAAGGACTGTTCTACCTCCCTAGCCTCTTCTGCATGCACAGTAAGCCTCAGCAATTTATCAGTAATGTTGTCCAGCTAAGATCAGTATAAAATTTATCTGGTTCTTTACTTAGACTTCTCAATTCCTTAAGGAACTTATGCGAATTAAATTAAACTAAACAGAAAGGCCCAGATTCAACCTTTTAAACATCTTTTCCTGTAGCTCCTTTGAACGAGCATTTGGCATTGAGAACTTTCCCATATACCCACAACAGGGGCTGGGAATGTGCCACCTGGGCCTCTCAGTGCTAACTGTTGCTGCAGGGTTGTGTCCCATCATGCAGAATTATATATTGTATATAGTTCTTTGTACATCCTCTTTGAGGTGAGAGGAATCATGCTTTAGAAACATCTGCAGTCCACCTGACGATTTCCACCCCAAGATCCTACACCCTCCTGTGTAGTCACCATAAAGCAAAGTGAGTTTTACCCAATTCTGCTGCTCCTGGCTTTTCTTTCTGCCCCACTACAACTAGTTCTGGCACTCGGCACCCCTTCCCGTGACTTGAAGTTGTTGAAGATACCTTTTGCTTTCAGGTTGGTCCCTCCCTTTTTTTGGGACATCTCAGGGTTTACGCCAGTGTGTGTGCATCTCAGTTATGGTCGTTGCCTTTGAGCTCTGTCTCTAGGCCTCTCCCTAGCGCTGATGACTCTGCACCACCCCGCGTTGCCAACGGTACGAGCTGTGCTTCAGACACTACAGCCCAGGCCAGGAGGATGCTTTTGTCTGGCAAATTCTACTCACAAGGCCACAGGCTTATTTTGGGCTGTCCCCACCTCCGTGCAAGCATTTTCTCCCAGCCCTCCATCACCACCCGTTAGACTTTCAGAAGAGTTTCACATTTTCTGGGGTGCTTCAGCACTGATGTGGCTTTCATGAAGTCCTTCCAGCCGGGGTGGAGGGGGGAGTCTACAATTTGTACAGGGGAATAGTGTCCTTTTTTGGAGTGTTCTTCCATTTTCTGCTGTTTCTGCGCACCCGCAGCAGAGGTGAAGCTGGTGCACCGCAATTTGCTGGCAGCATTTCTGCCCTTCCAGGCAGTTTCCACCCGCAGGCGCCTGTCATAGAGATGCGAGAGTCCACGTGTTGCACCTTGCGCAGCACGTCACTGGGTATTTGCTGTCGCTTCATTGAAAAAAATTATGAAATAATATTTGGAAGGGCACTTGAGGCAGGAACTATTCATGCTGGCTAGAGGCGCTTATTTTGCCATCAGCCAGGTTTTCCTATGTTAAAGAGATGCTGAGCTAAAAATAAACACATGGCCCATTAACCTTCAAGTGCCTCGCAGCAATTGCCTGGGGAAAAAAGACAAGAGAAATGGGTAGAGTCTGAAACAATAATTAACAGTGAATAGAGGCTGAAAGGAAAGCATGGATGAGGTGGGAATTACAGAAAAAGCCAATTCCCAGGGGAGCTCTGCTCTTCGCACACCGAAGCTCACTTGCACCTCCCTGGCAGGGGCTTGCAGCAGGACTGGTTTCTTCGAAGACAAATGTTTTCTGGAGAAAGAGCTCTTCTTTGCCATTTGGATTCAAGAGTGGTTACTTGCCTGCATTTTCACTGATGGCCCGGGTTTCCATGCCCTTGTCCTGAGCACACACCTGGGGCACAAGGAAACCAGTGACTCCCATTGCACGGAGAAGGAGCAGCGGGAGTGGGGGACCTGACTCACTCTCAAAGGCAAGAAGGAAACCACAGATCTACACTGAACTCACTGACAAAACCTGGAGAAACCAAACATATTTTGAAAAACAGGCTCGTTTTGCCATATAAAACGTGGGCGGAAATTTTCTGGACCAGCTGTGCTCCTCATGAAGACAAGAAGGGCTGCGAATCACATGGCTGGGGCGATTCATCGCATCCGGGCTCCGACCCAGCCATCGGGCAGCTCCTCACACGCCAGGTTTGGCCCCTGTCCCCTCCCCGTCAGCCCAGTGAGGTGCTGGGGGGTTCTTCCATCTTCCCTCACATGGTGGAGGCCCCATCCCTGGAGACATTCAAGGCCAGGCTTGATGAGGCTCTGAGCAACCTGATCTAGCTGAAGATGTCCCTGCTTACTGCAGGGGGGGTTGGACTAGACGACCGTTAAAGGTCCCTTCCAACCCAACACATTCTACATTCTACATGCACTTGCCCATGGAGCTATGGCTCAGCCCCCACTGCCCAACGCTGAGACACTTGGCTGGAGGGGAAAGCATGGCGCTGCCCCCTCTCCCATTAGAGAAGGCATGGCCCAGGCTGGAGAAGACACCGGGGACAACAGCTTCAGCTGAGGGCTGTGCAAATGCATAGAGATGTACTGCGTGGGCTCTGCCTCGCCCCGATGCACAACGCAGAGGGGGCAGGAGGCGCAATCCTTAATCCCTCGGTCTCTCTGTGCCACCTACAAACCAGCAGTGCTAATAATGCCTAATGATCTCACCTCCAGATGGCGAGTCACGTTGGCAAAGGGCTCAGAAACGCTGCCTGGAAGATCCCGCAGAGGTGTGCTGCTCTCTCCCGCATCCAGTGCCCGATACAGCCCTGAAACGCTAAGGGGAGGGATGCTGTGGATGAATCCACAGTACTTCATTCAAAACAGCTGAAGTCTTAAATATGCTAAGCAGAAACTGGCTTCTCTAATTAAAAAAAAAAGCTCTTTGTAAAAGAATAATGATTTACTTTTTTTTTTTTAACGAAAATGAAATTTTAATTACATCTGTGTAACTCGAGGCAGTTTTCAAATAACCAGGGAGTTTTTGATCACCGTGTTTTGGAGTATTTGTGATTCAGCATCTCAGTCTTTTAAATGTATCTGGCTTCTAGTGAAAAATAATTAACGGCTACGACCATGTGATTAAATGGTGCTGTGGAGGACTTACCTGCAGCCATTCCTGAAAGAGGTGCCTTGTAATATCAAATTTCCTGCAAATCCCACAGTGACTGCCATTCTTCTAACTGGAGTGCCTGCGATACAATAAAGCAAATAGAAAAGCTTACACTTGCTGCAGTTAGGATTGAAGAAGTGTAGCTAATTTTTCTAATTGGCTTCCCTCTTCAGAGAACGGAGAGAGAAGCACCACTAGGACCACTGCAGCTTTCCCAGAATTACTCGAGCTTTGCATTTGCACCAGTTGTAGCATCTGCGGGACGTTTTTAAACCCTGTCAAAAACATAGTGACCTTTCCTTTCTTGCAGCTTGATGGGTATTCCCAGAAAAAATAAACTCAATTTGATCTCTTGACATTTCTTCTGCTACATGCCCAGGTTACTCAAAGGCCATATCTACATGGTATAGAGAGAGGGAGGAAAACAAACTGCCTTCCCAGGGCTCTGTGGCTTTGCATTAGCCCAGCCTGGAACGATGATGGCCTCTCTCCCACACTCCGCAACACGTAACAGTGCCTTCCCTCTTTGCTGTCTGAAATTAAATGCTTAAAGATTGTTGGCTTTGTTTTGGCCAAGTTTTGCTTGCTTTTCATTGCCTTTATTTCACTATGGGTCTTTGGTTTCGCCTGCTTGAAACTGGAAGAGCATTGAATCATATATCCAGGTTGAAATGCAGGAATCTTTGCATCTAAGAAAAGCTTTCTATTTCTAGTTGTGTTGTTGGAAATGATTGCTTGCTAGGGATTAAAAGACACAAGTTTTGAGACAAGTGTTAACCCTCATTTCTCAGGGCATAACACTCCCTTCGCTTAATACAGGTATGGAAGGAGTTTTACAGGGTGGAAATGTGTAGTAACAGCAGTGTCCAGGTTTCTTGTCCTTTCTAGCAGCTGGTCTAAGCTGCTTTTAGACAGAGGATTCTGCTCTCGAGGGAATACCAGTCCCAACCAGTATTGCCAATCCTCTGCTCTTTGTTAATATCCAGTGGTTTATACTCTACCTTCTGTATTTTTCCTTTTTATTTCAAAGCAGGTAGACGTGGGTAGATGTGGCAGCCCAACAGGACTTCCACTCTTTTCCATCCATCTATCCGTCCGTCCATCCATCCATCCATCCTTTGCCCCAAACCCCAACCCATCCAAAAATTGTATTTAGCAACATTTACTCAGTGCCACAGCAAAGCAACAGCTGGCTGGAAGTAACACTGAGGCAGATGCCAGGGAATCCCAGCCTAAACCCAACCTTTCTAGACACATGGCTGGGCTCTCAGGGCAGGGAGGAAGCAGATGTACATCCCGACAGTGGAACTGGGGGCTACAGGTGAGCTCATGAGCCCAAGCGTGGCACTGAAAGCAGCTACGACACACTGTCGGAATAAAACCTGTACCAATGACTGGTGCAGCTGCATCGGAGCAGTACCACCAGCAGTTGGCCTGGCAAACTGCATGAGGGCTCTGTTGTTTTCTACACCACATGACATTAATTATTTACACTTTTTCTGGGACTTCGGCAGGTAATCTTAAAAATATTTCCACGGTGAATATTTGTTAAATTATGCATGGTGTTTACTTTCACTCTTCGGCAGTTCTGCCACCTTTCGTGAATATGAAAAGCAGAAATCTAGAGAGCTTTCTTTTGATGGCAAAATTTTCCAGAGTGATCAGCCTGGTTATAGAAATCCATACTTGTGCTGGCACCGCCATTTACTTCAGCGGAACTTCTTCAGTGAGTGGGGATGACCCATGTGAATACGGGGCTGAAGCATCGCCTCCTTCGATGGGGAAGGATGGGTGGGCAGGTCTGCACTCCCCAGAGGTTGCCATTTATGCCTGAACCGCCTCAAAACACCTCAAGCATCAAAATTAATGTTGAAACCTCAAAATAATGGCAAGACTGAGATGTAATAAATAATAGCTGCTAGGGAAAGGGCTGGCGTTTCAGCCCTGATGAAGGAAGGGGCACAATCACGTCAGAAACGAGAAACCTGCCACACACTCTCTCTTCTCCTGTTTTCCAAGAAAACCTGACTGTGGCTTTCTCCTGGAAGTACTGGTACATCCTCAGGCCCTCAGTATACAAGCTCGATGTTCCCAAATGTGTTTGTTCTGGGGAATTTGGGAACATGAATCCTGATGCACGAACAGGTAATGTCCCCCCAGGAAGGTACCCAGGCATCGCACCCGCTTTGCAAATCAGGCCGTTAATTGCTTATGAGACATGAATGAAACAGCAACTGAATTTCCTGTAAACGCAAGAAAACTGATATAAAAATCTTGCTTTTTCTCGGTTGTTGCCATACTGAAAGGAAGAATATGTCAGTCAAAACAAGATCCAAAAACTGCAACTGGGATTCTCACAAACGCTCAGAGCCAGATTACTTAGTTTGCACGAGGGTAAGAAATCCCTTCATTATTGTATTTTCTTTTAAAAATCACAGCTTTCTAAAAACAAGTGTACAAACTGCCACAATAACTAAAAACCTTGGGCTTTGTGGTTTTGGGGGGTTTTTTGAAAGAAAATCAGTTCCCCAACAACTTCCAGCAAAAATACTTATCTTAAACAAGTATTTCAACTGATATTTGTAGTTCAAAAATCCAAACGTAAATTCTCCTTCCAAACCCATTAAGGGATTCTGAACTTCCCTGGAAGTGTTCAAGGCCAGGCTGGATGGGGCTTTGAGCAGCCTGGTCTAGTGGGAGGTGTCCCTGCCCATGGCAGGGGGGTTGGAACTGGATGATCTTTAAGGTCCCTTCTAACTCTAACCATTCTATGATTCTATGAACAAAAATATAACTAAGTAAATAATACCTCCCCCAAAAAGTAAATAAAATTTTTTAAATACTTGTGTATATTGAATGTCAATAGCAATATATGCAGAGGAATGTGTTTGTCTGGCAAAACCTTCCTGTAGTCAGCTGGGCTGCATTTCCATGGCTGAGCCTGCTGGCTGCAGGGTGGGAGTCATCGGAGCAGATGTAGACGTCTAGTGACGGAGAGAAATAGGCGCTTCCAGGACATGATACGTAGCTGTCTAAAATAGATCAAACAGATCGCAGCTCCTAAAATACTTGCTCGTTTTCAACTCTAGAGCAAGCCTGGGTGGCGGGCTCTGATGTAGGGGTCTGGATGATGTTGGGGTTGTCCTTAAAGGCAGGTGGGGCGGATCCTGGCCGGGAACGAGCTGGCTCTTCAGATCCAATCCACTGCAGGAGCAGGTAGCTGTGCCAGAAATCGGCCAAACTCCACCCCAAAGGCAGGTGGGAGGTTTGCTCCGCTACTCCCTTTTATGTGTTGATAATAATTCATAGCATCAAACTATTATGGTACCTTAAGAGTCTCATGTTTCCCTGCCTCCGGAAACACCTCCCCGGGGACCATTTGGAGGCATCACACTGCCAACTCACATTGTCACCCTGAGTTTGGCTGCTGGACCCAAGTGTCCCTCCTTCTCTGCAGTTTCCAGCTCTGAGTTTATCCTCAGATTAGTCTCCTGGTACCCTGTTCTCCACCTTGCGCTGCTGGATGCAATCTGATTCCTGCTACTTCAGTCCTCTGGGGCACCTGATTACCGTCCCCCCCATCTCCCCCCGGACCGAGAAAACCTCACAAGTTTGTGTCGACACCAAATTTAATTGGCACCGTCACATACTGTGCCAGGTCACTACTGAAGGGCTGACCTCAGAAGAGATGTTTTCTTTAAATCAGACACCATAAAAAGGATACCCAAGTTGTTGGATTCTTTTGCCCAAACTATAGCTTAAAAATATTCTAGTCCTTAGATAGTCACTGGCAAATTATGCCTTGTCACACTAACAGGATCGTTTTATGACTTGTTCTTTTTAAAAATCAAGTCCATATAAAAGAACTCAGGATTATGTAGAAGGATTATACTGGTAAAATTCTATATTTTGTTGTACATATTAATGCATCAAACACGTATTTTCCTGAAGAAATCTTCCTGTATTGCAGTATGACAGAAAAGTATTGTAGCCCAGATTACTAATACCTTGCCAAGCATCTCAATATATTGAGATCGTTATTTACCATTCAGACTCCATAGCAACACTGAATGTAAATATATTTACTAATATTCTTATAAATGGAGATTAAGGCTTTGCACATTCCAGCTGTGAACATGCTGGGAGAAGAAACGGGGACTCCATCTGCTACTGTGTTCAGTTGGCTGAAAAACATCAAGCACCAATTTAAAGGAATATTTCATTAAAGAACAGGGATTTTATTCTTTGAAAAAAATCCAGGTTATCGGTCGGCTTCTTGTACTCTTCTAGTCCATTTGGAGCTGCTGCCGGGCAGGATAATAAAATTGATCTCTCTTGTTTTTGCTGCAGTTGCTTCTTTGTCCAAGTGTATTAATTTCCAGTGTCAGTTGCGTACTGTTGGATTTGTGTCCGGGGCGTCCCCTGCAATGCCACCCCAACCCTGCGGTGCCGGGCACTGTCAGCGCTGGCTGTCACCGCTCCCAGCAGCCGAGGCAGCCCCGCAGAAACGCTGAACTAGCACGGGAGCTGGGAATTGCTGAGAGCACTGGGAACAAATACACATCCATTATCCTACAGGGACAGCACGCAGAGATGGGCTCACGGTTTTTCCACTTTATGCTATCCTGCCCGTGGTGTTTAGCTCGCAGCAACATCACATTAAGATATTTTATAAAACATTCCAGCCCACCAGCGTTACGTGAGTTTAGGTTCCTCCGTGGAGGTGATGGGAGGCTGTACTTTTAATGAGTTTCCCTGTGACCTCTGTCAGGAGTCGGTAGTTTCTTGCACCAGGGAAACATTAGAGGAATCCAGAAGAAAAATTAGCTGCTAGCAAGAAAAAAATTGGCATAAGAAAATGAGACTCGGCAAGGAAAGAGAACAAACGTATGTTACTGGGGCCCTTTTCTCTTCTCCTTCCCAAGAGCTCCGTGCCATGTTAACCCTTGCAGGCTCAGATGAGTCGCTCCCGATGTATAAGGGTATAAAGGAGCTCGCAAGTAGGTTCTTGCTTCCATCTCTCCTGATCTGAGTATTTGCATTACAAAGCAAATGCTCCATTCTGCAATTTGAGCTGTACCTGTGTACTTCCTAAAAGCAATTTAAGAACTAAATTTAAGAACCATCAAACAGGCTCTGCCAATCCCCAGGAGGCAATGATATTTAAGCATGTAAAGGCAAGATAGTTGCTTCCTCATCAAACCACAGGGATAGAATTAAAAGTTCCGGATATTTGTCTTGACTAACAAAATCAAGAATTAAGCTTAACGTATCCGGTCCCGACATCAGGAAAACTGATTTGTCTTGCAGGCGCTAGGAAGGCAATGCACCACGATGTTGTCACACATTGAGCCCCTCTTTTCTCTCACTCTCTTCTGTGAGTGTCCGAGCCTGATTAGGAGGAAAGAAAATTATTGCTCGCGGATTTGCCCTGTCCTTTGGAAAGCTGCACCCGGCTGCTCCCTGCTTCCCCCCCTGGGCGCTGTTAGCGGCGGTGTGTGTGATTCAGAAGCTGCAAGTAAGGAACAATCTGCAGCCAACGTATTGCTGCTGCTGCAAAGAGGGCACCTGGAAAGACTGACACAAATTCATATATCAACGGCTCCCATAATCCTTTCTTGGCAGGAAGGGTGGACAAATGACCTAATAGGTCTTTTTCATCTGGAATATCTATGAACCTGAAAATGGTGCTGAATTGATTTCCTAAAATAGCACTTCCATCACTGCCTGTATTTCTTAAGCCGATGCTTCAAACCAGAGCATTTCTATGCTCGCTCAACTTTGCTATTTGTCCCCATGAACTCCTCTGGAATTGCCAGCGTCTCTAAAAAAAACAACAAACCCTGAAGGTGAATGATGACAGAGTTGGAGATCCGGGGCCTACTGATCGATCTCCGTCTAATATGATTAAAACATTATCTCAGATACACGCTGCGTATCACTGGCCTATATTACTGTTTCTATTATGAATATAACAACTGACTGACGGATGGCAAAGCAAATTACTGCAGGCTTTTGATAAACATGAAGAAGGTATTTGTTTATCCAAATATAATTAGGGGCTGTCATTTCACCGCCCTTTGAGAAACAGCCTCCTGCACCCCTTCAAGTCTCTTTGCCTGTGTGTGGAAGTCTCCCTGCTACGGGCGGCAGGGAGGAACGCCAGGACTCCTTCTATCCATACTTTCAGAGATGGGATGCTGGCACCTTCCTTCCTTCCATGTTCTCTGGGGGAATATCACCATGTCCTCTTGGTATGCAGAAGAAACTCAGATTTTTTTTTTTTCTTATATTTCGGAGGGATAGAAACCCACAGAAGACAGTCTGGCTGTTTTCCCATAGCATTACTTGGGCTGGACCACAGCGGTTTGGGGCATTATTGGGCACGTCCACTGCAGGCAGTGAAGCAAGGCGCAGATGTGGTGGGCTAGTGCCAGGTTGGGCTGCCGAGTCACCACATGCAGCCTCATGTCTGGGAGGCTCTGGGGAGGTGGCTGTGCCAGCGAGGTGCCTGCAGCCTGCTCAGCATCGTGCTGGGCACAGATGAGAAGCTCCCAGTTCTGGAGCAGGGTGAAGGGGAGCTCAGGGCTTTCTGGGCCACACTCTGCTGCATGGTGGGGACATGCCTCTTGTCTTGCCTTGCTGCACGGGCAGCATCGACATTTCCGACCTCCCAGAAATGTGACCTGGGTAGGTCTTTGTGAAAACTAAGCATTACAGCAGTGGGAGCCTTAGAATAAATAGGAAGACAAGATAACTTCCAGGCCTTGTTATGAGAAAGAAAAAGCCAGCAGGAAAAGGGGCAGAGAGAAACATGTTGCTGCTGGGAGTGACAGGACAACATGACAACAGGACCTCTTCGGCACAGCACCTTCCCAAAAATAGGCTGGGGTGGGGAAGACCAAGGTCTCCAGTCTCGGCCACACATAATTGTCTCTTGACTCACAGTTCTGTGCAAGCAGAAGTATGTGGTGTCCTCAGGTTTCGTCTCCCAACCCACAGCCTCACAGGCCAGACCCAGCTGCCTGTGGGATCTGCGATCAGCTACAGATAGCAGTGTTCCACACTCAAAACAGCTCAGCAAAAAAGGTCCTTCCCTGCACTGTGGCTTCTCTCATGAACTTAACATAGAATCATAGAATGATAGAAAGGTTTGGGTTGGAAGGGACCTTAAAGATCATCCAGTTCCAACCCCCTGCCATGGGCAGGGACACTTCCCACTAGACCAGGTTGCTCAAAGCCCCATCCAGCCTGGCCTTGAACACTTCCAGGGATGGAGCATCCACAACTTCTCTGGGCAACCTGTTCCAGTGTCTCACCACCCTCACAGTAAAGAATTTCTTCCTAAGCTCTAACCTAAATCTCCCCTTTTTCGGTTTAAAACCATTACCCCTCATCCTATCAACATGTTACACATTAGGTCTGAGGTGTTAAGACGGGCCCATGTGTTCACTGCGTGGCCCAGCACAGTGTTGTCTCCCCAGGTGGAAAAGAAGACACCGTCATGGCAGGGAACCAGGAGATCAGGTCGGAGAGCCGGCTAAGCAGTAAGCACAGCTGGGGTGACCACAGAAAGGGAAGCAGAGCAGCCGCATCACTAGAGTGAGGTTTGGATAATTTTACTTGCTTCAGCACTTTTTCAGCATCGGTGAGGGAATCACACACAGTTGATCTATGGAGAAAAGGCATTTTATCAAACTATGGTTTTATGCAAACTAATCAATAAATGGTCTTTGAATGATAAGGTTTCTAAATTCCTAAACTGGTAGCATCCCTGCAGTCTGATGTTAGCGGAGCCATTTAAGTGATTTGCAGCCTTGTGCTCAGCCCAAAACCCATCTGTCATCCTGCCTGTAATTTGGTCTTGCTCGGAAGATGAAACGTCTTTTCAAAATTCATCACGGTTAGTGAAATGGAAATAGCTACATTTCTATTCAGCCTCTTTTAATATTTTTCTTTGGCTTTCCCCCCCCCTATTCTGAGAGCACAATAACCACTAGGAAAAGCTATTTCAACAAGCATCTTGATTCTCTGGTGCTCGGTTAGGAGAGACCTGTGCTATTGCTTTCCCTTCACCTTCCTGTGACCAGATGAGGAATATGATTTTACGGTGGTTTTCTAAAAATTTGGGGTTTCACTTCGGCACTTCCAGCCTTACCCTGTAGACACTTAGATGGGAATGATTTCTACCGCACAGTTCTTTTTAACTGAAAAAAAAAAGTATAAAATCACTCTGCTTATTCAAGGAGGAAAATGACCTTTTATCTGCAGGGGAGCACGGATTCCTTCCTTTGTTCTTACTCCTGAGAATGTTGCAAAATAATAATAGGATAATCCTATCCATATGCCTACATGTTTGTTACCATCCTGGGTGGGACTCTGCGTATTCAGCAGGGCTTTGCAGCTGGAAGTGGGCACTGATTTTGCTAGGTTGGGAGCGAAAAATACGCCTCCCCTCTTGTCTTTACCTGCCATTTTCTAGCTAAGCTCTGCAAACAGTCCCATGCTTGATTCTCTTTCCCTGGAAGCCCTCTCTCCACCATCCATCTTCTGGTCTCATGCTACCGCTGTGCCTCTGCTTCCCTCCTCAAGCAGCTGCCTCCTCCAAGCTCCATCCCTGTGTTTCTTTCTCTCTGGCGCAGCCTTGGAAAGTCTCGATGCCAAGTTTTTGTCAAGGTTGTCCAAGCAGTCTGGAGTACAACTAGACACAGAACTTTATTGTGCTGTCCTCAAGGTCCTGCTTTTATTATTAGACTTTGCCCACTGTTTGGCTACAATGTTTGAAATCGAAATGTTAGCTCCACCTCAGCTTCGCTATTACCCAAACCAGGTGGAAATCTGCTGATCAGAACTCCCATGTACTTCAAGCGGGCTAGGATTTCAGCCGGCTGTCTCTTTGAAATACACCTTTCAGTACTGGATCCTTGCCCCGCACGCTGCTGGGGAGGTCAGACCTTGGGTAAGGTCACTGGCAGCTTCCAACCCACCTATTTGATTGCGTTTCTTGTGTTTCTGAACTCATATTCTGACAAGGCGCTGGAGTACGAAGATGACCTTTGGTCTTCAACCAGCATCCTGCAGTGAATCCTTGACCCTGAGTGTATCACTGGATTTCAGTGAGGACACCATACACAGCGCAATCCCACATCAAAGTAATATATGAAGGCAAGTTTATATATTAAAAAATGCACCTTTTTTTTTTTTTTTAAGAGGTATTTCATAGTCTGCCACTGTAAATATACAGGAACCCACTGCCAGCAGTGGAACAAGACAGATGCCCACCCACGCCTGCCAGTACTTCTGCAGCACACAGCCCACCTCCGTCACCTCCGAGCTTTCATTCCCTGTGCCAGGGCAAACCAGCGGGATTTTGCTACATTCCACTTAGCTCCGTAGTCAAGACGGTTTGGAAAGATCTGGGTCAGGTTCAAAGGAAAAGCACTTTAGCAAGTAAAGCACTAGGGTGTTTTTTTTTCAGAATGCACTTGTAAAAATGAAGCACAATATGCAGCCAGGAGAAGACCTCTCCCTGTCCTCAGCAGAGCACATGGACCTTGCAAAGGGCAAAGCTCCTTCTTGTCCTCCCCTCTGTCCTGCTAGGACACAAGGGCTCTGGCCCCCAGAGCACTATGAAAGAACTGAAGAGAGCAAAGAGAGGGGGAGTGCAGAGACTCAAGTGTTTTCTCCAGCACTACCAGTACCTTACTGGGTAGCCCTGGGGCTGTTACAGTACTTCTCTGAGTTGTTTTCCTTTTGGTAAAGGTGATGCTGATGTTACAAAATTCCTCACCGGGTTCTTTGACTGGTCAGTCATGCATCTGCATTAGCCAAGTATTGCCATCTTGAACGTTGTGTTTGCAAACCTGGTTTCTGCGGCTCCTCTCTACTTTTGGCCTGCCCTCCGTGGGCCTATTTCCTTTGTATCCAGGATAATCACAAGCATCTGCGACCCAGAGTCAGCAGCTTTCGCAGATTATGCAGCTTCTGAGAGAGTGTTGGACTATTTTATTCTGTCAATACAAAGATAGAGGCTGTGTTTACCATCCAAGCTGCTGCAATGCCTTCTGAGGCATTTGTTGGAAGATGTGTGTGTCTCCGGTTTTTGTACTCTGCCAGGCACAGAGACAAAAAGAGAGAAGCAAATACCAGGAAGAAAGGGAGCAACACAAACTAAAACTTAGTTTGCCTGCTATAGAAGGTTACATCTTTAACCGTACAATGACACAAAGAAATAAATAATGAGCCTGGGGTTTTTTGTTACAATGAAGCTGCACTAGAACCGGACACTTCAAAATAGCACAGAAAAAAGGGGGCCAAGACAGAGCTGCATGAGGCTGGTGGTCTGGGGGGGGTAACAAACAGGTGAGGATATATGGGTTGGGATCCAGATTTTGCAGGTGAGGTCCAGCTCTTGGAAAGAAAGGCAAGGGACCCGAGAGAGTGCTGGCTCATCTATGCATGGAATGAGTCAGAGATAAATCACCTACTTATCCAGAAGGGCAAAACCTCTTTTTTCTTTTTTTCCCTGGGGGAAATATCGGGTAATTCTGTTGGTAACACCAGAGTTAACTGCATATTTACTGGTCTGAATGGGCTCAGCAGCTTCCCCTGTGCAAGCTGAGGTCTGCAGCACTGAACAGGCCAGTCAGCAGCATGAGAAAGGTAAGACTTCACCTGCCAGAAGATGGTAATAGCAGGGAAAAGGAGATTTTCAGAATTCAGGTCCATGGCTAACTGGTTCCACGTACAAATATTTTCATAAAAAGGCTTTTAGTTCCCAAGTTGTACTTATTTCTGAGCAGCCCAGATTATCACACTTTGCCTTTCAATATTTGTTTGTTTGCCAGGTTATATTAGCTGTTAAAAAGACCTTGCCTCTAAGGCTTTCTGTGCCCACTATGATGCTCCCCAAAATGGCAGTACTCTTGCCTGTTTCTGAAATGTCAAAATGTACTTTCCTTCTATGGGATAGAAGTCATTTCTGAAAAATAGATATTTAAATACTCAGCTAAAATGAGCATTTTCATCACGTTGACCAAACCAGACTGCAATCTTCTATTCCTACTTTTATCTTCATTTTCACATACTGCATTTTTGTATGCAGCATCCATAGGCACAGCCCCAAAATATCAAAAGGAGAGCATAACTTGTAGTTAAAGACAGCATTGTGACCGTTTCTCTTAACACCAATTTATATTTGATTTTCATGGAAATTCATTAATAGTGGAGGAATCGTTTAGACCAGCTTCTGAAGGATTGTTCCTAGCAGTTCATGTTCCAGTGTTCTGGCCAGCCAACCTTCGAAGTCCATCCAGCTTCTAAAAGTTGGATTAAACAGTTAGGCAAGACAAGCATGAAGGTAATTCATATCACCTCATTTTAGCCATCTGAAAAGCCATGCCACCAAAAAAAAGACACCCCCTCAAACCTTGCAATGTATTCTCCAATGAAAGTTTGTGATATTGGAAAAAATTTCACTAAAAAAACCTTCACAGAATATCTGAAAACAATTTGACGAGCTGCTGAACCACAGTGTTTATCATCTTGTCTGTCTTAAATTTGTTTGCACTCACTGCCACAGATTTCTAACAGAAATTTGCTATCGGTACAAGCGTCTGAGACACATCACAGGAGTTACGCTGGCAACATCCTGCTGGCCGTGTGATGGTTTCACACCATGAACTGCAGTTGTGTAACACAGCAAGATCCATCTTTAATGCAGCACGGATTACAGTAAGGTGCAACATAGATTCCATATACAGTATGCTACACAAAAAAGAAACACACCCCCCCAAAAAAAGAATAGACTATTTCTAAAACGCAACTGGCTCCTTCTTTCCAGAAATGTTGGAACAGCATCAAATATTCCAGCCAGACATGTGCAGGCTGATATTCCCATGTCCCTCAGTGTGCTCCTCTACAAGTTGCATATTGAGCGTTGCATTTTTTTGTCATCCTCACCTACAGATGCCTCAGACTCAATTCTCATACACGGGCAGAATAAGCAACAGCACTGGTTTTGAGAGTTTTGTCCTTCTAAACTGCTGGAGAGAAAACAAAATCCCATCCTTTTCATAGCAGTTGCGTGATGGCATCAGGTGTCAGCCCCGCAGGCTCTGGGGCATCAGGGGCTCCGTGAGCCAAGGGTGCAGGAAGCAGTCTAGCCACTGCAACATGGAACTCCACGCAGATTAATTTGTCCTGCTGAGAAGCACACATCATATATAATGTGAAGATGTGGCAGAAATGAATGGCTCTGGATGCCTTCTCACTTCGGAAACCCATTGTCACATCTCAGGCAGCAATATTCAGTCTCGGGGTGGAGCTTCAGGATGGATTATTACTTTCTTGCCCTCCTCCCCAGCACACCTCTTTGGGACTGCTGGGCAGAGATTCTACAAGAGGAACTTTAATTTGAGAAGCACTACAGAAATGTCAAATTACGCAGCAAAAGATATTCTTCTGCCAGAAGATATTCTTCTTCCTCACTGCCTGTGGGAATAGTTCCAAGCCCAGTAACTTGCTCTTGTTGGCAGTGTTGATAGACCAAGAAAATAATGTTCGAAAGCATGAGGTACCCTCTAACTCGTGAACTTTCCCATCAAGTTGACATACAGTAGCGGTGCAAAATGCAGCAGCCTGCAGATAAATGGAGACTGAGTTTCCACTGCTGTCAGTCTGGCACCTTTTCTGCGCTCTAAATTCTCCTGAAAATGTAAATAGGGCTGGTGAGGAGGAGAGCTAAATGCAAAGCTGGTATCTTTGCTTCCCATCAAAATGCTAAAATTAAATCCTTTTCAGTAAGAACTCCCATTCAAGAGTAATTTCAGCTATGAGAGACAAGTACATTGTTACTAACAAAATAATTTATCTTTTCTTTTTTTTTATCAGGAGAGAAAATAAACTGGAAAAGAAATTCTAGGATAATATAAATCCATTTAATTAAAATATAGCATTCCATATAAGTTTTTGGGTTTTCTTTTCTTGTGCTTGGGATGCTTCCAGCCAAAGGTCTGGCAAGTTATAAATAAGCAGATCAAGGTGCTGCATTTTTTCTCCTCTTCAAGAGTGTATATAGAAACAACAAACTAAAAGGGAACAGGGACAGAATGATCTATGCAGTTGCTGCAAGGACTGCCTGCTTAAAGTCGGAATTATGGGGGGTTTATGCATCATCTGACCTTGGTCATTGAGTGAATGAAATGAAGCAAAAAGGCAAGATACAGTTTTCTCATTTAAAATAATAATTTACAGCAACAGCATGCACTGTGTGATAGCATACTAGCAGAAGAAGAGGCATATGATGCCTGTGCATGGTTGCCCTCATGCTGCTGGAGCTTCCGCTGAGTCTGAGCCTTGTCTGGATAAGGACGGACAAGCAGAACCAGGCTTGCATCTGCTTTGGAGTCCTCGGCTGAGATGAAGTGATTCACCTTCCTACTTCTCTCTGACAGAGAGGGATTTTCTCAATGTTCACACAGGATCAGACCTTTGTTAGGTCTACTGAGAAACCTCAGCCATTACAATCTACATGAAGAAAAGGTGGAAGAAAGGAAACTTCATTATTCTCATTATAGAGAGAAGGAACAACAGCCCAGAAGATGCAGACCATGCAGAATTAAAGCTCAACCTGTTGAGTCACATCCCATTGCTGAAATATCCACCCAGTCTTTCTCTCTCCAAAAGCTCTCAACTTTAGGATCCCACTTCTAAACTCCGCCAAAACCTTTGTGTGGCATCTGTGTGTGTGAACATGTGCATGCCATTGAGCAAAGAGAAGAGGAAGGGAGAAAAAGAAGAGAGTATGAGACAGAGAAGGAATTCAGAATAAAATACTGATACCTGTCACTGTCATCAATACTACAGAGTTACAGTATCAGCACTGTACATTACCTTTTTTCTTGTGATAAGGCAACTGAAGGAGGATATATAAACAAAAGCAGTGGAGCACTGAGCTCAAGGATATTGGTTTCTTGTAGACTCATTGTAGCTGCGAGCGTTCACTGAAGGGTGTCTCAAAACTGGGCCATTGATAAGCTCTGTCTTCTACCTGGACTCTTCTGTTACCTGATGAGAGAGAGGTGATGCTTTCTGTGATCTTGCTTATGTGCCCACGTGCCTGGTTTACAGAGCTAGCAGGAACTGTGTTACTTCTCCGTTCTCCACCTCTCCCTCGACTTAGCTAAAATCCACCAGCGGCTTACAGCGTAGAGAGGGAGGAATGGCACAGGCAAGAGACAGACTGGTAGGCAGGCAGACAAAAAGCGTGAGCTCATAATTATGATTTCCTTCAGAGAAGCAGCTAAAATTGTCTGGATTATTTCACTAACATCTGAGGTCCTGCATATGAAGATTTACCATAATTCACATGAGTACTGCATCTGAGGAATGGCATAGTGTATTTTCACATAGCCCATTTCTTCTCTCCTTAGAATCTCTCACCTGAAAATAGTGGTGCTAAATGGTACTAAGAAGGAAAAACCTTACCCAGACATGTTGCTTGACTGTTAAAAATCCATTCTATCCTCATGCCATCTCTGTGAAAAGTTCAGTGTGATCTGAAACTCACATGAACCAAGGAAAACCACACTTTTCCTCTCTTCCTTCCTTGCTTCCTTCCTCTCTTCCCTCCTTCCTCTCTTCCTTTCTGTCTTTCTTCCCCTCTCTTTCTCCTTCCTTCCTTCCTTCCTTCCTTCCTTCCTTCCTTCCATTCATCCATCTCTCTTTCTTTCTTTCTTTCTTACTTTCTCTCTCTCTCTCTCTTTCTTTCCCTCTTTCTTACTCTCTTTCAATTAATACATTAGAAACTATGAGGTTGAAAGGAATTAAAGGCTAAAATCTCTATTGCTTAGGGTTATTTGTTGCATCTCCAGAAAATTATTACTAACCTAACTACACCTTGCTAAAGTTTTCTCTTATAAGGAAGGATCACTTGTACAGGCCACTTGCAATGTGGATCCCAGCACTGGAAGTGCTTTCCCATGTGGATATGCAGCTGTAGCAAAAAGGAACACAAACAAAACCTGGAAATCCAGGAAATTTCCCGGTACTTAACGTTCAGAAAACATAGTTGTGACCAATCATGCAATAGAGCTTCATTCAACTCCATTGACTGGGAATAAAAGAGAATTGAAGAAACAGGAGTGAATAGCAAAAGCAGTGTCCTGTGAGAGTTAAGAGGAAGGACCTGCTCAGTGCGATGATATCCTGACTTTAAGGACCAATTTTATTTCAGCTGCTCCAGATTTCTTTCTTCCATAGCTCTATTGCAAATCCTTATTATTTTTTTTTTTTTTAACTCTCCTAAGCTGCCACAAGTTCAACAGTATTCTTAAAGGGATTTTGACTCCCTTATCCTTCCCATGAAAGGATGCTCCTCTGAGCAGAACTAGGTATCATGTTTCCTTCCTCCCACCCTTGTTCCTGTCATTGGCTATTTAATTCAAATCTGAGTTATTTAAGGGATTAAGGAGCTTGACTTTCTAAACCCTGCTTAAATCAAATTAAATTAAAAACACATTCTGAAGAGTATCTAAATTCAAAATGGGGGCAACTCATCTTCTCCTGCTCCCAAAAAGCAAAAAGCAAGTTACGTTTTTGCCTTGAGCCCAATCCTTTCACTGTCTCCCTGATGTCCCTGGGAGGGGATTCACTCCACACTGACCCTCAGACTTCCCTGTGTCTTTGGACTGAGAGATTTTTCAGGACACAAACACCCCCTTCCCAAAGAGCCGTGTAGCTCTGGGGAGCAGGAGGAGAGTTTTGGGATGTAAGCATCCCCCTTGAGGACCTCTGCTGTTGAGTTGGGAATGCAGATGAAACATTTCCACCCTGAGCATCCCTCCTGCATCAGGAAAAATAAACACCTTGAGTAGTTCCCCTCTCTGAGAGTACCTGCTGCAGCAAAGCCTCAAGGAGCCTCACATACAATGTGTTTTTGTCTTAGCAACATTGGACCTAGTTTAATTTTGCTCATCAGCAGATTAACGATGAGTTTTTTTAGGGCCTATGACCAGTAGCCAGTTGTAATTTCTAAGCAGCCCAATTTGAAGCTGCTAGTGAGAGCATCCGTACTTTAACTTATTGCAATGTTTTGATTAGTTGTAATTCAGGTTGACTGGCCCACCAAAGCTATAAACCGCAGGGCTCTTTTAGAGGGATTATAATTGCATGGAGAAGTTTAATTAGCAAGAGGAAAGGGAGTTTCCCCCTTCCTCCTCTTTATTTGGAATCTGTGGAAATTATTAATTCTGACAGTTTTGGGACAGGTGTAAAAAGCAGGTAATTCTTTTTTAAAAAATTCTCACATTTATTTGACCAGCTCTAGTTCTGCTTCATTCAGATAACACCCGCCTCCAACATCACTGCACAAATATTAGTTCTCCCCTAATCTTTGAATTGAAAATGTGACACATCTTACACAACAACCAGAACGGATAACTCTTGGACAGACTTCTGTTCCTCCTCTAGAGGCTTCTCCAAGTTTTTATGAGAATTTTGTCCTAGCTCCTCACACTGTTGTTAGTACTATTATTGCTAAGGAAAAAGAAACAATAACAATAATAATAGTAATAATAATTGATAATCATGATTATTATGATGTTTGACATCTTTCAGTCTAGAAAGCCAGATTTCAGTTTTCTCTTTTTATTTTCACTCATTTTCTATTCTGACTTTTCTTCCATTTTCTCCTCATTCACCAGTGTAATATCCCACTCACCTTCCTTCCCTAGCATTTTCTTGCCTCGTTCCACTTTGGCCTTGTAACTCACACACTGGCCATTTAGTTGCTGTTCCTGATCTTTGCATCTTGCAGCAGAAAAAACAACTACTCTGTTCCTCTGTAACCCACCAAAGACCAATGCTCATCTTACATGCAACCATGAATAAAACTATTGATGATAACAAAGCTGGAGTCAGTATCTTCTTGGATCTGTTGGCTTAGAGGGTACATTACCTTCCAGCAGACTTTCCCAGCTGGATAATGTGTACGTTTCAATATAAAAAGCGATCACATACTTCTAATTCTTTGTTGCACAGAACTATTGCCCTGTTGAAAATGCAGAAAGAGCACTGACTTAGGCAGGAGTATGGAAAATGAAAAGGAAAGGCAAAAATTCTTTACGCTAAAATGCTATAAAGCATTTCAGTGCGCACAGGAGAACTACGTATTGTTCCTAGGTTTACTCGAGCTTGGTGGGACTTCGGGAAGAAAATGTTGAACGAGGTGGCAAAGATATATTTTAAAGTATCTTGAAAAGAATAATCTGTTGCTTTCAGAATAAAATAGACTTAATTCAATATTTGTTTGAACTGATAGTGTCTGAAGGGTGATCTCCGAAGTTTTCTTCTCATCCAGCTGTGACTCTTACAGAATGTGTGAAACACTCATGAGAAAAATATGATAAAATCTGATAGCACTTCCCTATTGTTTTGTTAAGGTTTGGGGTTATTGTCTTTAGCTGCCACTCTTTTTTAGCTCCCATTGCAGAAGAATAAGAAATGTCTTCCTTATCCCGTAAATTTTTATATTCTCGTGAAGATGGGATCTTCCTATTTTCATTGTGTGAGGCCAGCATTGGCAAAACTGATATTGAAGCTGGGTCAGCCCAGAATGCCGTCTGTGCTGGGTATTCTTCAGTCTCCTCTCTTTCACTTTCTATGAATTACCATGAAGAACGAGGACCTGTGTATCTAATTTCCTCAAGGCAAAACCTCCTCATGAATTTTAGCTATAGGAAGGCCATGTTAGATCCAAAAAGACTTTCTAAACAGAAATCAACAAAACATGTACATTTCCAATAAAAAGAAACATTTTGGAGAACTCACACTTCCCAGTGAACAGCTGTTTCATTGGAAAATTCCTGATCAGCCACAGCATATGGAAAGACAAGGTCATCATGACTCCGTGTTGTCATCTCCTGTTCCTTGGAGGATTAATATGGATCAGTAATAACTGCAGCAGCCAGAGCCATTAATAATTGAAAAGGTGCTAATGAGCGCGTTGATGAAGTCAGCAGAGTCAGAAATTTCTTACCCGCAATAATTTTGTCTCTTTTTGGTCCTTTTTTCACCATGGGCTAAGAGAAAAATTCAGTTTTTTCCACTTGTAAGGCCTGACCATCCTTTAGTAAACAGAATTACGTTTGATGATACTATGACTGCAAGTAGGTGCCTGGCCATTAAAATCCTGCCTGAGTTTCCCCAGTTTTCCTGCAATCTGTGCTTCTCCTTTGAAGTTTCATGAAGTTAATTAGTTTAGGGACCTGAGACCATCTTTATTCTGTACATGACTTCATCCATGAAATATGCAGGTCATCAAAGAAAGGTGACTACATGTTCCCTGTACATAGCTTTCTTCTTCCTTCAGGCTGAGCAATCCTACCTGGTTAGGCCCTTTATAACGCTTGCGTGGCCTCTAGTAAGATCCACCACAAACACAGAAAAATCTCACTCTCTAGGCTCATCTGCTATCTTCATCTTTGATGTAAAGTCAGCTTGAGCTGTAATCCAGGAAATCCTTGCTAGATGCTCAGGCAGATGCCCTTTATGGTCTTCCTCTGCTGAGGGCTCTGGGCTGGGTGCTGTCTTAACGAAATGACTGTGCTGCATAGGGGAGCTCCTACCTCTCAGAATGACTCCGCTGGGAACAGAAAAACCTGCACCAAGAGTGGTCTGCTGTTGGTTAAGGGTGGGATAAGGAATGACAGAGCAAAGGAAGATCAAGAACAAGTAGGTAGTCGCATTTTTACAGCTGCCTCATCCATTCCCTTTAGAAAACCCTACCGACATCATTATATTCTTCCTACCCAAAACATCTTTGGGCCTTTACCGGAGGTACCTTAAATTAGAGTTTGCCTTGTTGTTTATTTTTGACCACCATACATTTCTTTTATGACACCTGCAAAATGTCACCTGTGCTTGACAGGGATTATTCTGAATGCAAAGTACAGATGAAATGCAAGGTCTAGAGCCTTGAAAAATGTTCTAAAAGCCCTAATCATGAAGTTAAGAAAGGGATACACAGTCTGCAAACCTAAAATTTTCCCCTAAAATTACACAGTGGCCATTAGTAGCCACTGGTTGTGCTGAGGAACTTCTGAAACACACCAGGCTCCCATGGAAAGGAGGAGGGAACAGAAAGAGTAGCAGTGTAAAGCTCCAGTTCGCAGGGCTGCAAGCAGAAATTTCTATTTCCAACAGGAAGAAACCAATCTGTCAAGATAAGAAATAATACAGAGTAATATATAATTTCTCTTGGTAGACGGGAACATTGGAGCACAGTAGTAAGTGCTATCTCTTACCCATGAAGGCAAATGCATCAAAACAGCCAATGTGGGAGAGAACTGGGAGGAACGATAAGTGTGGCTGATGACATGCCATTACTTAGTAAGGTGTGGTGCGTTCCTGCTCCAAGTGACCCACTTAATGGTTACAGAAAACGTAACTGATGCAGAGGAGGCAGATAAAATACACATGCTCAAACTAAGGGAGAAAAGAACTTCAATTATACTGTTCCAGGGCAATAATCCCATTAAACAAAGGCTGCATACAGATGTGCCACTGATGGATGTACACTAACAGAATGAAAAAATCAAAGGATGAAAAATCAAAGCAGGGAGCAAATCTGAAAGATGCCGAGCTGTTCAGTCCAGGATCTATGCAGGAATGCTTCTAAGGACCAGAGCAATGATGTGTAACTCTATCCTTTGCTGATCCATGCCCTGCTTCCTGTCTGCCCTGAACCACTGATAAAGCAAAGGTAAAACTCCCTTTTAAAATTATTGGTCTCCTGTCACCTGCGCCACATATGTGTACCTGTGTCAGTAGGAGCCTGTTGCCTAAGTGGGAGAGTGCCACCCTGAGCTCCCAAACCCATGGAGGAGCCTTAATCCTGGAGGATTTTTAATCCTCTTCAAATGGCTATGCAGGACTTTCAATACCTGCTTTTTCCACAGATTCCCTGGAGAGTACAGTCACCTGTCCCAACACTTCAGCCAGTGTCCCTCCAATCCCAAAGCAGCAAGTGAACATCATTTTACAGTCTAAGAGCCAGCTTTATTGTTTTAATTGCCAAGTAATGCACCAAGAAGATTAGGCTCACAATCACCTATCGCTGCCCGTGCATCAATTTCTTTTTCCAGAAGACTCTGAAGGCAAAAAAAAGAAGAAAAAATATAAACAGTGATAAGTAATCTACCGAGAGTAAAGAACATATTTATACACATAGACATCGCATGCAGTCAATTAGCTGCAGCCAGTGAATTAAAATTCAGGAGGCTGCACACATTTTTATTTCCTGAGAAACTGATCTCCCATCTTAGTTATGTCTAAGGTGCCTTTTATTAAGGTACCAATGTTCAAATACGAAATAGTTCTTGTTTTAATGATTTGTAAAACTTTATGTCTGTCCTTACAGAACCCTCAGGTCCCTGTACCTGTCTTCCTAGCCACCACCTAGCAGATGCTTTCAGTTCATTGATAGAAATAAGAAAACACAAATACGGGTAACACTAATGAGGCAGTCTGATCTTACATAACAATTATCAATCAGAGTTATTGATTACAGGAACTGAAGGCTAAAACTGCATTTGGAACCGGCTATTGAGTGACACACCAGACCGAAGAGCAAGGCAAGACCACAACCAGAGTTCGGAGTGGCAACACATCAGTATGACCCATTTTGGCCCTGGAAAAGTAGCCAGCAGGGCTGCGGTCAGACTGGTTATTTCAGAGCAGGAACATGGGCAAAAGGAACAGAAGTGTGGCTGCTGCACTCGCCAGCTAATGAGATCCTATGAGACTGAAAAGCATCCAGGTGGCTGGCTGCTGCTGCCTGCCTCCTGGGATTGGGGAGGAATACTGTAGATTTAGATATTTTTGGAGTAAGCAATAGCAGACTCAATTTAATGAAGCAGGATTCCTTCAGTTCACTGAATGTCAAGAGCATATATTTGCAAAGCAGTATTTCATCAACTCATATTTTACCATTTAGAAAAAAAACTAGAGCTTTGAGCATGCTAGACATTCATAAATATTTGGAGCAGTACTTGCCTATGAATTTATATCCCATTTACAAATGACTTAATTATTGTATCGCTATCAATCTAATACAAATAATTCCACTTTAATGTTATAAAGTGCTCTGTAACATGTAAGGTATACTGCAATGTTCTAATGCAGATATTAATGCCTGAAATCTAATACTGAACAATGTAAGAAAACAGTTTTACTGTAATGTAGCATGATAAAATGCAGTAGTTTATAGTAGTAAATGTTTGTATTAGTACTTTATAGTACCTAATAAATTGATATATAAAATGCACTATTTGGATAGGTAGAGATAATTTAAAAATAATATGTTAGCCTAAATGTAACACTCTACTTACTTAACGTAGAGAAATCACAAGAACTCTGTGGTACAATTTACTTCATAAACAGGTTAATAGACTGCAAACTAACAAAACTTCTCTAGAACTTTATGAATTCTGAAATTTACTAAAGACTTGTCATAAAATTCATTTATATAATCCTGAATTTATAGAGGACATCTCATTTTTACAGAATGAATTTCATTATATCTGTCCCTTGCTAAACTGAAGGTAAGAAAAATTTTTAACTACATCTGTATTGCCAGTGATGGCTAGTGCTTATAAATTATTTATGTTGAAATCATATTATTTTTCATTGGGCATTAGCAGTGAATTCATGACTGTCTGATCAGCTATTAAGAAGTAATCAGGGAATCAGTACTTGGGACACAATGGGAAAGTTTATTTCAGAATCCCCTTAGGGATGTTGCAGAAAGCCACTTTTCACCACTTCTTCAGAGTTCCTTGTTATTTTATCCACTATTAATTATTCCTCTGGATCTGAGAAAAAAACTATTCCAAAATGATGTTTTTTTCAAGAAGTTGTTTATGTAACACATGCACGTTTGGATTAACAAGACTGCTTTCTGTCTTTTCTCTCTTCACACACCAGATCACTTCTTCACCTGTATGGCACCTTGTTTGGATGAATCCTCCATGCTTATATGCTGCTATATAACCAGGTATTTCTAGCTCACTGCAGATTTGAGCTCCTAAGTGACACATACTCCCTACAGCAGCTCTAGGCTATCATCTAGACCTTTCAGGAATCTTGACCATCTTTCTTGTCGCTCCGGCATTTGCAATAATACTGAGGATTGTGGCTTCCTGACACAGCAAGTTCATGAGAAAAGGTATCCTGAGGACAAGGACCACATCTGCCCCAAAACAGCAGAGCTGCGCTAATGGAAAGGAGCAACACATCTGATAAGATTTGCACATCTGCCCACGCCTGGAATTTTGCAGCCACCATCAAGTTTCAGCAAGGAATTTCAGAGCATCTGAGGAAGGAAGGACCCAGGTGGCCACTGAGGGCAGCCAGGCGACCTCGGGAGGAGATGTCGCCCTTACAGCCTCACACCCAAGCCAAACACCCAGACCCTATGTTTGCCCTGTGCATTTCAGACACAGAAACCGGAAAACAGAAAGGAAAAACAGCACTAAGCATGTAAAATAAATATACTGGGCAATTTGTGTTCCAGGTGCTCTGGGAGACCACCAGCTTTGGCAGGTACGAGCTGCTCCGATTACTTCTGCTGTTTGCCTTCCTTTTCTTCACTTTAGGTGTTCAAAATAGTGCTAGAGAATTTAGGTTGATTCAGTAAAGGCACACACTTACATTTAAGCTCATCCTCTAGGCCTTGCATTGTCAGCGGAGAGAAAAAGGCATTTCTAGGGCACAAGTCATCCCACCTCCAAGCAGACAATTAAAACAGCCCAGGTAAATGACACTGTACAAGAGCTTATCTTTCTCCACTATTAAGGCAACCCAGGAAAGTGAGATATTGAAGCTGAGAACATCTGAAGTTAGGTGGAATTAATTCCACCCCTTATTTTTGAAGGTTTCAGTTACTTCCCATAGCAAATCCCACAGCTCTCACCAAACTTCCTCTCCTTTGCTCTTCTGCCATCCTTTGCAACTTCCCTTTATTCTTCTGCCTCATTTCTGCCCTTCATCCTTTTTCAGCTAATGTAGCACTACCACAGAGTTCTTAAGAATGACAAGTCTGCTTATTGCAGTGGGAGACAGAGAAAGATGAAAAGTAAAAGCATCAAAACAAAGCAACAAAATGACAAGCAAAAACTCCAAAGCAGTTTCATCAGTGCCCTCAGCTTTTAAATACTGTTATATTTCATAAGAAAACTGCCTAAATTAGGCTACAGATATGATTTAAAATGCATAGAGATTATAAACCTAAATGATGCAGAAGCAGTCTGCTCTTCTGCAGAACACTAAAATGCTATATTTATAACCAGGACACAGCGTGGCTTTATACAAAAAGACCTAATAAATACCAGAGACTGTAGCCAACTTTCAGTTCCCCAAGTATGAAGACTTTTCTTTCCCCATACAAATCTGTCATGCAAATCATGGAGAACAATTTTGACTTGCCTTCTACATGAATACTTTGGACTTAATCAGACAGACCATGTGAGTGCTGTGTATGTTAGACATGCTGTGCTACTGTTCCGTTGGTTTTAAATTAATAGCATTACACTGCATATTTCATTATGAAAAATTTAGCTGAGATTTTTTTCACAGCTTTTCAGTCTCACATCCCTGAACATCCAATGTCAGCAAGGCTTTTACGTAAATATCACAGAACCACATAATAGCTGAGGCAGAAAGGGACCTCTGGAGATTATACAGTCCAAACCCTGCTCAGAGCAGGAACAGCTAGAGTCGGTTGCCGAGTGCCATGTCCAGTTGGGGTTTGAATATCTCCAAGGACGGAGACTCCACAACCTCTCTAGGTAACCTGTGCCAGTGTTTCATCAACCTCATAGTGAAGAATTTTTTTCATATGTTTAAATGGAATTTCCCATATTTCAATTTGTGCCCATTGCCCCTTGTTTTTTTTTGCTGGGCACTGCTGAGAAGAGTCTGGTTCTGTCGTCTTTACTACTCCACAGCAGATGTTCATAAACATTGATAAGATTCTCTCAAGCCTTCTCTTCTCGAGACTAAGCAGTCCTGGCATTCTCAGCCTCTCCTCATATGAGAGATGCACCAGAACCATCTTCATGGCTCTTTTCCAGACCCGATATGTATGTCTATATCTCTCTCTTACTGAGGAACCTAGGACTGGACCCAGCACTCCAGATACATCTCCCTAGGGCAGAGCAGAGCGAAAGGATATCCTCCCTTGACTTGATGCAACCCAGGACGCTGTTGGCCTTCTTTGCAGCAAGGGCACATTGATGGTTCATGTTCCACTTGGTGTTCAACGGGACCCCCAGGTCCTCTTCTGCAAAGCTGCTTTCCAGCCTATCGTTTCCCAGCTTGTCCTGGTGCCTGGGGGTTGTTCCTCCTCAGAGGCAGGATTTTACATCTCCCTTTGTTGAATTTCATGAGGTTCTTGTCAGCCCATTTCTCCACCCTCTGGAGGTCTCTCTGAGCAGCAGTGCAACCATCTGGTATATCAGGCAGTCCTCACAGTTTTGTATCTAGTTTTGCAAACTTGCTGAGCATGTATGCTGTCCTACCATCCAGGTCATTAATGAAGATGTTAAACAGCATTGGCCCCAGTGCTGATCCCTGGGGCGCACCACGAGTGGCTGGCCTCCAGCTGGACTTTGTGCTACCGGCCACAACTCTCTGGGGCCAGTCATACAGCCAGTTTTCTGTCCACCTCACTGCCCATTTATCTAGTCATCAGTTTGTTTATGAGGATGTTATGGGAGACAGTGCTGAAAGCGTGCTTTCAACATAAGTAAAAATAAACATCCACTGCTGCCTCTTCATCCTCGCAGCCAGTCATTTCATCGTAGAAGGCTATGTGAACTATCCCACTATGTCTCTGCCACCCCAATGAGATAGTAGCAATGGCACATAGAGCTCAAATTCCTCCTTTTTGCTCCCTGTGCTGTATGTGTTAGTGTACAGGCATTTCAGAGAGGCACACAGATGTGCAGATTTCCCAGGAAAAGTGTGAGATCTTCCCTCATAATGTTGTTCTCTTGGCATTTCCTTATTTGAGTGCATATGGTTGAGGTCCCCTTCAGTCCTCTACTGCTGGTTTCAAGGTCTCTCTTGTCCACCATGCATCTTTTGCTTGCCAACATGGTCCGCCACTTCCTGACTTGACTGTGGGTTGTCATTTCCCTCTCCCATCACTCCCAGTTTCAATCTCTCTTTACCAGGTTGGCCAGCCTCTTGGCAAAGATGTTTTTGCTCTGCTCAGTCGGGTGGGATGGAGTCTCTTCCCAACAGTCTTTGATCCTTACAAAGGACCCATGGTCATAAAAAACAACTCCCTGTCATTGACACCGGCTGTGCAACCACATGCTGATCCAAAGGATCCATCCACTGCCTGTCAAGCCTTTCTCCCTCACTGACAGGATCAAGGGCAAAACCATTTGGGCTCCTATGCCCTTGCCTGGAGTCATATAGTCATGCTCAATACATTCCAGGTCTCCCCTGCTAGCAGCATTTGTGTCCAGCTGGAATAGCGGCAGGGGTTAACAGCCTGAGGGCTGGACATGCCACATCAGTCTCTCCACAATATCCCAACTCTGAGCCCCCAGCAAGCAGCAAACCTCCCTAAAAAACAGTTCAGTCTGTCCTGGTTTGAGCAACAGGATTAATTTATCTTTCAGTAATTTTACTTTTTAGTAAGGTCCCTTCTAATGCTTGGGAAAACTGCATTTTTAGAAGACTCTAGTGTCTGAATTTGGGAAAATATTTACTTTATAGCCAGCTATGGTATGCGGGTTTCAAGGTCTCAGTGTTTTTGAGCTGTCCATGTGCAGGGACGAGGAGGAGCAAGACTTGGGCACTTGACCCAAGCCGGCCAACTGGATTATTTCACACCATGAATGTCACATTCAATATAAATTAGAAAGTTTGCTGAAGAGTCTCTCCTCTTCTATGATAGCTGTGATTCTGAGAACTTCTTGCTCCAGTGCTGGACCCCTGAGCCCTTCCTTTCCTCCCGAAGCTGCAGCGCTGGCAGTGTCCAACATTTGCTGTCCACTGCTGGGAGCGCACGGCTTCCTGATGATATAAATGGCTGACTGTAATCCTTGTATATTTCATATTGGCATTGGGATCAATATTGGTTCTTCAGTATTATTAATGTTAATTATTCAGTATTATTCTATTAAATCTGTTTATTTTTAAACCCTCAGGTTTCCTTGTTCCCAGGTGGGGAGGAGTCACTGGGTGATAGAATAATTGTCTGAACAACAATAAATTGTTGTGGCTTCTTCAAACCATAACAATGTCAGTAGACGGGGGCCTTCATGGCCAAGGATTGCAGGAATATTAATATCCAGCACGATCTGATCGAAAGTTTGCTTTGGTTATTGCAGTAAGCAGGATTGAGCATCTTAGAATCCCATCAGTACAAACTCTTCCAGACGCCCTCGGGGACAGAACGGGTGTCACAGTCCCTGACAAACTGTCCTGAGAAACTGCATCTGGGAACACACAGAGATAACGCAAGATGCTGCAGCCGTTGACCCAAACTCAAAGATCTTCAGCTGAAGATCCTTCCCTTTCCTCTTTCACCCTCTCAGCCCTAGCCAAAGCTACAGAGAAAGCGGCACAGGAGCAAAGAGAGAAAATGATCATTACAAAAAAGTTGTAAATATACACCTTTTCTTACAAATTTACTTAACAGCTTGTTCATATCCCTATGTTGACATTCTTTAGACACCTTTTGCTATGCAGCTGATCAGTCTTTGAATGCCAGCCGCTTGAAGTTCTGTGTTTCAAACTATAATTTTAAGACACTAAGGTATATAAAACCTTATTTTTTTTGCTGACTGAAGTTAGATAGCTGCAATTCTTTCCGCCCGCATTCTGTACTGCTATGTGATGCCAAGGTACCTGCCTTCAGGCAAAAGTGTTGTCCATGTCGCTGAAAAAAACGAAGTTTTAGAAAAATGCATTGAGAAGAGCAAGAAGTCTATATCTATGTCTGTGCTTTTTGAAGGTTCACCATCTTCAGAGAAATCAGGCTGCAAGGGAGGAAGGAACTAGCTCTCCTGTGCCAGGTCATAGTCTTGCTAGAGCTGCTGAGAACTTTTTTTTAAAGGGCAAGATCAGAGATTAAATCGGTAATTGCCAGTTCCCTGAAAACTAAATTGCTCGTCTGAAAGGGTTAGTCTTAGCAAATGTTTGAACTCAAAAAAAGTGCACGGCACAAAAAGGTGTCTAAAATTGTCAGGGTTTCATAATAAAATGCAAGATTTGAGCTTTATCATGATTTTAAATTGCAAAATTAAAATGAATGCTAGTAAAGACACAGTGAAGTGGTAAAAATCAAAACAAAACAATTGCAGATGATCGAAATGGAATGTTTGGATTTGCTCCATCTTGATTTTTCTGGGCGAAAAGAGGAGGGAGGGATTACAGTCCATGAGAACGAGTTATTGTCTTTTCCTCCCTATTTGGGATGCTGTGTTTTCATACGGCTCAGAACCATTTCCTGCCCAGTCCTGGGGCTGAATATATATCCTGTCCCTGGCGGGGGTGCTACTGTGAGCATTTTTAGCAGTAACAGGGAGTTCTGGCAGTGGCTAGTACACCCTGCTACAGTGAAAAAAAAAACAAACCAAATCAAACTGAATTCCAAACCATTTAACCTGTGAAGGTCGAAGAACCAGAGTAGTTTAAGGGAGTGAGCTTCCTCCTGGCATGTATAAGGTAACTATGAGAAAGCTGGGCAGCCTTTAGGCAATGTATTACTTACTTACATCCTTATGAGACCACAGCAAAACCCTTGGCTATAACTACCGTTTGATGGCATTTTCTTTTATCACATGAACTGACCAATAATACTAGAAACAAGGACGCCTCTGCATATAGTTTTACTGTCGTGTTAGAGTTAGATGCATTAGGGCCAACCACAGGCACTACAAGAGATACAGCTTTTTCTATTTAATGTCCTTTTTTCTTATGACTTAACTGATTTATATGCATTATAAAAAGATTTGTTCTAATGTAGTAATTTAATAATTTATCAGTTTCCAATTGTAGCTTCTTTAAAAAGTCTATTCTACAGTGATATTTCAGTTAGCACAGTTGGTTTTTTTCTGATAGAATTATTTCACAGTAAGTGCAATATTAAAAAAACGCCAAAACCTGCAGTGAGTTCTAACCCCCAGCAATGACCCTAAAAAACACCGAGTGCACCATATTTGAGATTTTAACTTCTGTACTACCTCTAAAGCACTTGTACATCCATTTCTTCATCCATTTCAACACACCTGTATCATTTACTTTTTATCATTCTACACTGTATCCCTATGTCCTGGTTTGAGGTAAAACAGAACCAGTTTTCTGTTTTGTGATTTTACTTTTTAGCTGGGCCTCTTCTAACTGACTAAACTCTGAAATTAGCAGCATATTGTTAAGAAACTGTTCACTCTCAGATTTTCTTCTTATCTCCCCTAGGTTGTTTTTTTGTGGTGGTTTTTTTTTTTTTTGGTCCTGTTACTTTTGCTTTATACCTTCTGTATCTATGAACAATCGCTATAATGTAAGACAAGAGTCACGATTTAGTCCCCGGAGAGTTAAAAAAATTGGGAAATTAAAGATATTGAAGGTTTATTATGTGAAAAAGTGTATAATCACATTTCAGCATTTCACTTTTTCCAAACCATGTCATTTTTCTTTGTCTTTTATTACAGTATCTCAAAGGTTACACACATTGTATTTCTGTAGTTTGCTGGTACCCCTGTCTGCAAATGTGCTCCCTGAGGGAAAATTTGCTCTCGTTTCACAAAAGCAGAAGCAAGTGCAAAACAGAAATCTGAGAGAGGCGTTCATTCAGCTCTACACAGCAATTTGCATGATTTGCCATGTGATAGTTCATCAGAACTTTCTGTGCTGCCTGTGGCACTGTTTATAAACTATGACTTGCTTTCTAGGATGATGTACTTTCCTTTAGAAAACAAGTAGTTCCTCAAAAAGTAAACAATACATGGAAGAACTAACAACAGCTCTGCACTGTATCATTCATTGGCTAGCCACGTAATTTGGAATAATCACTCAGTACCAGTTGAAAGAATTGCTTTTTGCCACAAGAAAGCAATTCAGTCTTTTAAAAGGAATACTCTGGATTCACTGTTTTCATTATGTGCTGGTAACCCAGTATTTCCGCACAGGATTTCATCAGGGTTTGAAACTGTACTGAGGAAAAGGCATCTTTGTGGCACTTGGGGAACCTTGGGCTTTTTTACTCTGTAAATAGTTCAGTGAGGGTGTTCTCATTTTCAGTGACTGATGATAACTTCCATGGTGATTGTAACTCTGCCAGCTATCACAGACAGAAGCAGACAAGGAGCACTCATATAATTCCTCGTTGTAACTCAGTGCTCACCGGGGGAGCACTGCCAGCAGATTTCAGGAGAGGGTAACCTTGGGCAATCAGTACTCCGGAAAACAGTCAGGGGTGTGCTGACCTGAAATCAGCTACGAACAGAAGAGAACGTGTGGTCATTGCTTTTCATACATCACAGGTTTGCAGTGCTGAGCAGGACCCGAGCTCTGTAAACCTGAGCATTTGGTAGGTGCCAAGCGTGCCTAGTGCTCTGAAGGGGTGCCTAGGTGTTCCTGTAAGCAGATCCAGGTCCATACTGAGGACCTTTTGCATTTTTCTGTTACTACAAAAGGAACCGAAAGCAGCTTAAATGTTCAATGGATCGCCTGCCACAGAGGAGTCCTTGATCCAAAGTAAGCACACCAAGCTCCACGACCTACACATTTTCCTAAGCTAAAGCTCTGTCGCTTTAGCTTAGCTGTAGCCTGAACACAGCTCAAGCCCACAGGATGCATGCTGCGCTTAGGAAGATTGAGCCTGCATGTGAGTGCCAAACTCATTTGTTGCAACAGGCTGTTACGGAAATACTGGCTTAGCTTTCCGCAGCAGCTTTGGTGCTTGACCTTCTTCAGCCCCCTCCACGTACAAACCCAGGCCTGTGCTCTGGCCTGGAGTGTCCTCACGGCCTCTGCCTGGAGATAGCCCCTGGCTGAACCTCCCTCCGCAGCCAACATGCATGTCAGTGATGCAAGCTGTGGAGGGAAGGACTTGAAAGTGATAGCTGATAAGACCTACGCACTCAAGGGAGAGGTCAGATTCCCCGATATTTAACAGCTCCATGAGTAAGACACTCCACTAGCATGTGAGTGACCCGGTTCAAACTCTTCTTCCTCTGATTTGGAGCAGCAATTTGACCTCAAGTCACTGTCCCCAGGAGACTCGCCCTAGCTTCTATGCCACAGGGCAGTTCTCCCAGTGTCTCTTACCAAAGCTCTTCCAGCTTGGAGAAAAAACGTGTCTCCGCACATTCAGTGACATCTGCACATTTCTTACACATGTTTAAAGGCTTTTAAAAAAGCTTCAAGATGTAATATTTTGAAAAATAACACACATTTATGAGGAAAATATACCTGTGCCAGTATCTAATGCATTCTCAGGTGATTTGATTCCCATTATTCAAAAAATGGTGTTAGTTTGACTTCCTGTGCAATACCAAGGCAGTACTCCAACTACCCGGGCAGACTGAAATTAAAAGTTGCAGAGCATGCTCTAAAGCATGGGAAACACACAGGAAGACGAAAATTCAAAGCAAAGAAAATCAAACAGGCCATTAAAGCTCAAGTATAGGCTTAATTTCAACTCAAGTCTAACTTTAAAGTTTCTTATTGTCTCAACTGCACAACTGCTGTCATAAGTTGAACCGTTTTGACAGCAAAACAACCCAAACTAGAGCGCTTGCATGTGCATACCATTCAGGTATTGTAAGAAAGAGGCTTGCCCTGTGGAGCCATGTGGAAGCAGAACTGGTGTCCATATGTCCTCCCCCTCGTCCCTCCCTACTTAGTTGTTCACAGAAACTGCTTCTTATTGAAAAATCTTTCCGTTGTTCTTCAAAAACTGCTAAAGAGCCCTACTATAAGGGCTTGGGTTGTATTTTGTCTCATGAGAAGGGGTTGACTTACCTGACTAATGCAAAACCCCTAGAAGACATCTGTAAATTTTGGATGAAAAGGCTTCAATCTAGAAGCAAGCTTCCAGCTCAGACTTGCTTAGATAGACCTGTCCCCACTCCTTGGCCCCTGCTGTTGACTAGCTTACTCTCTGCTCAACACTGCTGGCTTCTGCACATCTCCTTTCTTCCATACATCATCTCTCTATAGGGTCACTGGGTCTCAGCTCAGGGTTCTGCACGTCACGAGGTGGCAGGCTGCAGAAGGACAAGCAAGGCTAGCCCGCCCGCCGCCTTGTGAATCCCTTGTTTACAGATTACTGCCACTTTAGCTGATTGAATAAAGGGAACGCCTGCAATAGCATGTAATTGGTATTGCAATAAAAGCCAATCGATTGCTCATTTTTATGAAAAGCTTTCTGTACACCTCTGCTCTCTTCATACTCCCAAGCACTGGACACCTCGGATAAATAAAAAATTAGCAACTAGTACAATTTTAAAACCTGAGGGTTACAAGGGGACTACAGGTATTTTCATTTTAGAATCACGTAACATCTCCATCCCTGTTTGCTTCTCCCTAATTCTTACCACTCAGACTATGCCGTGCAACTTTTGCCTGGATCCTTCTTTTGCCTCCTTATACTTTTGCAGTTTCTAGCTATTTTAAATTGTATGTTATAAAAAAAGCCCACCTCCCAAAATTCAGTGTGCTGGGGAATAGGGCATCCTTAAGTTCCCTGCATAAACCTCTGTCTTGCAGATGGGATTTCTTTACCACAGTTTTTTTGGGGCTGAGATTTTACTGGCATACACCGGAACAACGCTGGTGTGGCACCATACAGCGAAGAATAGGACCCTTTATCCTTTGCTTGTTCTTAACATAGATTGTCTTGCAGATACTAGGCACATCCACCACTTTTTCACCTACTTTTGTTTTCTGCTGTCATTTCTATTATTTAAATAGCTATATTCAGAATGCAGATTGCTTTAGAAAACTAGATGCAAGAATTTAGTAAAAAGTAGAGAATACACATTAAGTATCTGGTAGGTATCCTCAGTAAACAGCTCTTATGCCATCACACGGTGTGTCTGTCCATCCCACCTGCCTCTAATAATGTTTGGCATCATGGCCTCATTCCAGCCAAGAGGAGCTAAAAGTCTCAAAGACATTTATTTACGTTTCCATAAGTCTAGTGTAGATCACAGATGTCTTCTCCCAAGCACGCTCCATGTGATTACTGAAGACCATGTGCACGGGACAGAAGCCCTAGGAAGGAACCAGTTGTAGACAAGGCTTCACTCGCAGCTTGCAGTCAGGCATGAGAGACATTTGTAGGAAACCAGGCAGCTTAGGTCTCTGGCAGGCAAGCAGGGCAAGTTAAAATGGGAGGGTTGAAGCTGTTGCTGCCTCTGGCTGTCCACCCTGGCCAAGGCAGGAACGATCGAAACTCTGATGACACAGCGTTCAAACCACCATGGTTTCAGCCTGGGCTTTTCAGGTAAGCTGGTGCCGACTGTGGTTTTGTGGTACCTGTAGCCTTTATGAATAGGAGTGTTTGAGTTAGTCTGTACCTACTTGACAAGACTGCTGCTATTTTAGCTCTGGTGCCTTCAGAAACCCTCCCGGCTCAGGTTTAGCGCAGCTCTAGGGTGGCTGGGGTAGCATTACGTCCCGACTCCCCGGCAGGCCCGCCCTCGCCACCTTCCCACCGGGCGGGAGGCGCGTTCCTGCGCCATGCTGTGTCCCACCGAGCCAGGGGGAACAGCTCTGTGAGGGGGGACACAGGGTTCATCCCAGACCCGGCGGCTCTGCGGGGAGGCCGCGGGACACCGGCACGCCTTTCCCCTCAGGCCACGGCTACGTGAGAGGAGGCACGTCCCGGGGCACGGACACGGCCGTCCCGTCCCGTCCCGTCCCCTCCGGTAGCGGCGGGGGA